>JBAMIE010000029.1:3076031-3089877 GCA_037177295.1 Kaempferia parviflora | reverse complement strand
CGTAAAAGGTATTTCCGCAAAAATTTTAAGGACGAAATTCTATGGCTTTAGTTGAGGCAAGTAAGATAACGTAGCCCCGCCAAGTAGCCCAGTAAGGGCGGGCGCTACATGGAGTTAGGAAATCAACAACAACTTTAGGATTCACTTTCCTAGTCTATTTCTAAGCTATCAAAGAGTGTAAGAGGCTTCTCCATCTTCAACAAAAGAGTTGTTCTTAGTGCTTTCAGCCGTCTTATGTTAACAACCACCTAGGTTGTAACCATGTAAAAATTCTGAGTCTCTTACTTTACTTTCTTTAACTTGCTATCTCTTTTAATGATTTTTGTGTAACTAATATTTCATCCCTACTAAAGACTAGCTCAAGATTTTTCTAACTCTGTTTTCAGGTAATTTACCACCCCTCTTACTAGCCTCACCGGGACCAACAATTGGTGTTAGAGCCCAATCGCTTCAAAAGGACTAATTGTCGACCGAAGCTAAAGAAATGATGGTTGGACCAAGTATCTACCTACCAAAGTTTAAGTGGGAGTTCGCGATATGGAAAAAGAAAATGGAGTTATTTTTCAAAATTGATTTTGATTTATTATTAATAATTAAATATGATTTTGCAGTACCTAAAGATCATTTGCAGTACCTAAATTCCTTAAAACTAACAAATTTCACAAGTCACAAACAAAGAAACACTTTCGAAGAAGGAAGGTTCGATGCCATAACTGTCAAGAAGAAGGACACATCAAAGACAACTGTCCTAAACTAAAGAAGGTGGAAAAAAGAAAAAGACAAAAGACCAAGATGAATGAAGCACAAGAACTTAAAGGTCACATGGAACAAATCATCGTTATCAGAAGCAAAACTAGAAGAGTATGCCGGATTAGCCCTAATAGCAGACTACAAGAGGGATGTCGAAAGTTCCTCAGAAATGAGCATTGACGAAGGGGGAGGTACATCAGAGGAAAACATTGACGAAGGGGAGAATCTTCAAAAGAAAGCAGTGATGAAGAGGAAGCATCATATCACAAGGTATGTAAGGTATGTTCCCTTTCTCCTGAACAATCATTTGAGTTTATTAAAATATTTTCTAAAAAATTGTGCAAATTTGAAAAAAAAAACTTAAAGGTAAAATTAAACCTAGCAAATGCACGTTGACTAGAAGATTATGATAAAATGAAAAATAAAAATATAAAATTGAAAGAACAAATAGAATTATTGAAAAAAGAACTCTTCATGCTCAAAATTAAATATCTATCAAGTTAGAAAGAGTAGAGGGCTTAATTGGTATTTTAGATTTAACAAGGGGCAAATTGCAAAAGTACCTAGAACTTATATTTCTAGAAATTTTTTACATAATTTATGTAGGGTTCCCAAATAATGTTTGATTTGATTTAACCAATTCCAATATGCATACTTAAAATTCAATTGTAAATTTGTTGACTGTTGTATTATTTTTTTTTTTTTGAATTTGTCAACAAAAATCATATTTTTAAAAGTAAAAATGTTTCTTGATCACCGGGACGGAAACAGCGTCGAAGGTTCATGGAGGAAACAGCGCGCCGGTGATTTACAGAGGAGGCGGCGCCTGCGCATGAAACAAGCACACGAGGAAGAAGCACAGTAAAAGGCAAATAAAAAAAAATTAATCACTTCACAATTAATTTAAATTATACTTTAAAATATATATAAATTTATTTTAAATTTAAAAAATTATAAATCAATTATATTATTTATTATATATTATCAACTTATTATTTAATATTATCATAATACTAATTATTAATATTAATTTAATTTACTTAAAAAATTATTCATGTAATTGATCTAAGGGTAATATAGTAAATGTCAAATTAGACTATAACATTACCTAGGTTGAACCAAACAAGATTAAGATTATATTTTATTCCTCATAACCTTGGTTATATGATTACTAGAAAATCACATAACCTTGGTTATATACGATCACTTGAACCAAACGCACCCTAACGGTGATTCTTTATTTCTTGTTATGAACCCCTAGAAAATTTTTACTACTTATTTTTTTTTCCTATTTTTTTGATGTGATCAAAGGGGGAGAAAAGGAAGGGGTTAAGTTAATAGGGAAATTTTTGTTAATTTGGACTTTTTTATTCTTATAGTTAATTGTAAAATTCCTGTAATAATTTTTGTAGTTAATTGCAAAATTCCTATAATATGTAATTTCATTTACTTAGAACCAATATATTTTTTAACCCTAACTTAACTTGGGTTGATGCATATCAAAAAAAGGTAGAGATTGTAAGTACCCTGGGTTAGTTTTGATGTGGTCAACTATGTTAAGTTTGGTTCTGTGTATTTGATCCTTGTGTCTAAGTGTTCAAGAGCTTAGGAACAAAAGAAGTTGAGCGGAATACACAGCGGACGAGAAGGATGGCATGGGAAGCGAATCAATAGGCTTTACGCGTCCGAGGGACGAGAAGTTGCGGAAAAGTACACCAGCGGATAAGAAGAACGCATGCAGTGTATTTAAGGATGGAATGTAGGATCGAAAACGCTAGAGCGGGGGTGAATAGCGCTCGTGATTTTTTCACGTATTTCGTAAAATGATCGCCTAAGAGAATCAAAGAAAAACACATCAGAAAAATAAGTTAACCGAGAGAAGAGAAAGAGATGGAAAAGAGAAATACAAGACATAAGTAGTTTTACTTGGTTCGGAGCCTGTGATGACTCCTACTCCAAGGCCCACACTTTTTGAGTGTTTACTTTAGGTAATTTACTATCAATTTCGAATAATACAATTATAAAATATGAGTATAATGGAATAATAGTTTAAGTGTTAAAAATGAAATTATACCGACGACATGAAATTTAGAGTATTGTACTTTCGGTTGTCGGAATCACGTTACGGAGTCTTAGAATCGTCTTTGAAGCAGCATGCAAGAGTAGAAGCATAAGAAATGAGTTGTTCTATGAGAGCTGCTCGAATACCTCTTTTATAGGATGTTGAAGGCACCTCTAATGCCGCTAGAGGTGCCTCCAGCTCGATTTGGATCAGCGTTGAAAATGCTGGTCTTTATCTAGCCGGAGGCGCCTACGTGCATCTGAAGGTGCCTCGAGTCCTCCACGTGGTGGCCAGTAGCGAAGCTTTTATCCCACAAACTTTATCTGCAGAGGCGCCTTCCAAGTGCTCCAAGGCGGCTCCGCGCCTTTTGCACTGAGGCGCCTCCATCCAGTGGAGGTACCCTCACACCTTCTACGCAGAGGTGTTTTGCCACATCAGCCGAGGTGCCTTGGTACTGTTCATTCAGAGGTTTCTTTGTTCATTTCATTTCCTGCATGACATATTAGTCCAAATACCAAATATACCCTATAACAAAGTTAGCACAATAAAATAAATTATTTGACAGTCACGGGACTGTCTGGTCCTGACTTTTAGATTTTGACTGAAACCCTAGGTTGGATTGACGTCTACTGTTCCCTCAACGGAGAACGCGTCCTCACCTATTCCTTTCAGGAGAATTTACCTTTTACAACCCAGTCCTCCAGACCATTTGGGCTTCTGTTCAACATCCGAGACTAACGACTTTTCGCTGGACATCTGATTCTAGACCCATCTAGTCTTTCACCTGGTGTTCGTGACCCTCAGAATTTTCACCTACGTCTAATCCCCGACCCATAGGATTTCCCTCCTGATGTCATCGACTTGCCAAGTCTTCCTTGCCTAGCCGTAACTAGGGCTTTCTACAACCTAAGGTTACCTCCCCCTCGGACCTAGGGTTATACCTCCCCCTGGGATTTTTCACTTGCCTAAGATCACTTAGGACTTTCCTACACACTTAGTTCAACTTGTTAGAACAACAATAATACTTAACTTAGAACCCTTTGCCATTATCAAAACTCGGTTCGATCATTGGTGCACCTTACACTAACAGAGAAGCCGGGAGAGGAAGCCTGTCTGAGGAGAAGGTCGGAGTTGAGTTTAGATGAGCTCAACTCCGAATAACCGGAGCATCACCAACGCGAAGAAGACCAGTTGGAGGCTGATCTGCCTTGTGGAAGGCGCCTCCAATGAGCGTGGAGGCGTCCTCGCGCTTTTGTAAAAGGCATCTCCAAGCCTTCTGGAGGCGCCCTCATGGAAGGCGACTTCAAGCCTATTGAAGGCGCCTTCAGTACCCGTTAGCCGAAGATAAAGTTTTATCTTCGACGGATAAAACTTTATCTATTGCAGACACCTTGAATCTACCTGGAGGTACCTTCAAGTAATGGATAAATTTTTCCAGGAGCTATAAAAAGACCCCTGGAGCTAGGAAATCAACAACTTTGGTATTCACTTTCCTAGTCTATTTTTGAGCTATCAAAGATTGTAAGAGACTTTCCCACCTTCAACGAATGAGTTTTTCTTAATGCTTTCAACCGTCTTAGATTAACAACCACCTAGATTGTAATCAAGTCAAAATCTTGAGTCTTTTACTTTACTTTATTTAAGTTGTTATCACTTTTAATGGTTTTTGCGTAACTAATATTGCATCTCTGCTAAAGACTAGCTCGAGATTTTTCTAATTCTGATTTCAGGCAATTCACCCCCCTTTTGTCGACCTCACCAAGGCCAACACTATCTTCTTCTTTCTTCTTTTAAGAACTAATCGTCAAGTTTCAATCCCTCCTCTTTTCTCTCTTTTATTTTTTTCATAGCAAGAGCCATATCATTTTCCTTCTTAATTTCAAGGACATCAAGTTTCGTCTCTCTTTTCATCTTCCTCTCCCTTTCTTCTCTTTCTCTTCCTCCTCTTCAACAATAGTTGTTTTGTAGTAGTCTTTCCTCCATGAGTGTTATCTTTTTTAGCCATTTTTTGATAGGTCAAATAGCAAGCTTTTTCTAGATTTTGCTCAGCACATAATAGCATATTGTTTTTCTCTGCTCTAGCAAATTTAGCCACAAAATGCAGTTTTCTTTCTATGTTGCTCTTATTCCGACGACAAATCAGATTCCAGCCTTCAAATAACAATTTCTCATCTCCTTTTAGTCATTGTTTTCTTTCATCAAAGGCAACGTTTAACAGATCTGTCATTTCATTGATCGTACTGGTGGACTTTGCTCTAGAATATTTGATTGATTATTAGCAACCAAACTCAACTTTCAAAAATCTCCCGTTGAGTTTGTCGGAGGTAACGATAACAAAGATAGTAGTTCATGTTATTCAGAAATTGATTCCAATTATTGATAATTACCATGTTTGGATTTCAACCCAAATCATATTTTTCAGTATTTCTATATTTGTTATTACCATAATTATCATAATATATTACCATATTTATTTTAATATTTCTCTTATATATTATTTTGATCATCTATATAAATAAGCTTGTTAGCTTATGTCAATCAATCAATAATAAGAAACATGCATATAGACATCAGTAACTTTCGTTGCCATCTCCACCAACATCAGCAAGTTGGGACGAACGTATTTGCCTTTTGCAACTAGTTGTATGCAACAACTGTAGCAAGAAACATGCATATAGACATCAGTAACTTTCGTCGCCATCTCCACCAACATTAGCAAGTTGGGACGAGCGTATTCACCTTTTGCAACTAGTTATATGCAACAACTGTAGCAGCTCCAAGTAGAGAACTTTGCTGATGATCACTCGTACTTTATCTGATTCATTGGTCCCAGCGTCAGATTCACAGGCTGCGATCGAGATAAGATAACAAAGGTTTACTAAGTGCATTAAATACACCTACAAAACAATGTAAAACTAGAATCTGAAATCAACATGCAGTAGTAACCTCCGACGTTGTAGCAGTATCATCAAGGGACTTATAATGGTAAAAAGGATCAGAAGAAACACCCATGTCACAATAATGACACGAACAAATGCGGAATTAGTGGTGATCTCGTAGAAATTAATTCTAAAGCTTGAGTGCATATTTTTTTCCGATTAATTGGCAGTTGCCTACAAAGTGTTCCTCGGTATGACTAATTTGTACACAAGGTGTGTCCTACTGTTCTTCTTAGTCATCTGGATTTGATGTGCCCTAAACCCATTTAAAGTTGACATTCCAGGACAAGTTGCTTAATTATACACAAAGGAATGATTTTTTATACTGTAAAGCAAAACCAAATTTTATACCTTGAAACCATAAACATTACCCATAAGACTATCATCCATGCAAAAGCTCGAAACTTGCTCACGAACAACCCAATTTTTATACGATAGAAATAAGAAAAGATGCGGATGGAGAAGATGGCAGGGTAGATCCTTACAATCTCGAGAGAGGAATGGCTAAAGGCCTCCTCTTTAGCAAGGGAAAAGGCAACACCCCGCATTCTGAAAGCGTGGGCCGCAATTAGGATCTCCGCCTTCCGTACGATTTCCGGCTTCTCGGCAGTCATCTCTCGCCATCCTTGGACCATAATCTTTAATCTATTCTAGTTTCTTGTACATCAACAGTTGGATAAAAATAAAATCCAAATACTGATCCTGTGACCCAAGGGACTGGCTTTGATGCACAGGGCGTGGTGAGTTATGCTGCCCCACTGCTACAGCTCGTTTTATTTTATTATTTTAATTTTTTTTCTATAATTCGAATGGTAGATAACGGATTTATTTGGTAAAATCGTTATAAATTTAAATGTGAAATTATATATAAATTAATAAAATATTAATATGACCTATAAATATTTAATTATGAAATTTAAGCCATTTAAAGATAAGATATTCAATAGGTAGACAGTGAAATTTAAAATCATCCAAATCTTTAAAAAGTGAGAGTGACCACCTCCACGACGTCTCAGAGGAGACCATGGATTATGTGGTAAATATATGAAGGTTTGTCATTTAAGGTCTAGGGTTCGAACTTAGAGTTAAACCAGTAGTGGACCGACTGGGGAGGGGCTCACAGATGTCGCCAGCAATTAGGACGCTGCCGATTACAGAGGATGCTGTGGAAGGTTTCAGTGCTTCAGCCTCCCCCAACCTAGCGACGGCTAGCTAGCGACCGTCGCCCACAAATGCTAGGCACCAGCAGACAGCAGACAGCAGACAGCAGGCAGCAGTCCACGTTTATCCACCGGCGCACCGCCCGCCATACAGTTCATTCTGACCTTCTCCGCTTGCTGTCAGTGCCGGAGAAGATCTAAAGAAGGTAAGTATTCAATTTTTTCTTTTTTCATTTTTTACTTAAACAAAATTAAAATGAAAAAACGAAACCAAACACCTACCAAATCGGGTCAAGTGGCAAGTGGGGGGTGAGCCCAAGTCAACAGATGAAAATAAATCCTCTTCTGACCTTCATTCTGATTTTGTCTTCGCTGAAACAGAAAGGGTAGAAAATGGAAAAGTGGAAACCCTAACTCCAACTCCACACACCACAGGCTCGACTACTCGAGTCCAACCTCCAAGCCTCTAACCTCCATCTCCAGATGATGACGGCGCCGTCGATAGCAACCAACACCCAGCAGCACTTCTCCAACACCATTTGTCATTTGGATAAGGTTAGATTTGTTGTGTTTAAAATTTTTTATTATTTAATTTTTTTTTTTTGTAAATTTAATTAATTACATTTGTAGTTTTAGTTTTCCATTACATATTTACATTTGTAGTTTATTAAAGTTTTAGTTCAAAATTTGAAGTTAATTATGAATTGTGATTAAATTACACAATATACAAGAATTTATTTTTAGTTATTTACTTATTTATTCGTGTAGGATATCATGGAGAGATTTTTTTAACGAATTCATAGTTTTGGATTCTGCTCCTCTAATGAGCCTAATGTTATTGAACAAGTGGACAATCAATCCCGTGTATAATTAAATTTGGATAACATTGTTAGTGATCTATGATTATGAAAACTAATTGAAGAATTTGATATTGTTATTCGAGATCAAGCTCGAAGAGAGTATGCAAGCTCTGAGGGACTTGTCAACCAAACAGTCATATGTATCCAAAAATAACTTTTGGTAATCAACAAAGGAGTTTTCAAGAAACTTGGTATAAAAAATATACATGGCTAGAATATAGTATATCAAAAAGTGCGACATTTTATTTTTGGTGTTATCTTTTCAAACCGTTAAATAAAGAAGAGGTAGATAATGTCTTTATAAAAGATGGATACAATAATTGAAAAAAGACATAAGAAAGATTCAATTGTCATATAGGAAATGTGAATAGTTGTCACAATGAAGCTAGAATACAATTTGAGTCTTTTCAAGATCAAAGGCATAGTGTGGGAAATATTTTACGAGTACATGGTCGCAATATAGAAATTGATTATCGTACCAATTTAACAGCAATGTTGGATGTGACACACTTTCTATTGAATTAAGGACTGCCTTTTCGAGGACACGATGAGTCAACTAGTTCTTCAGATAGAGATAATTTTCTTGAGTTGTTTGAATAGTATAGTCAACGAAATGAAGATGTTTCCAAAGTTATAAAACAAAATGCTCCTGCAAACAATCAATTAGCTTCCCTAAAAATTAAAAGGATTTAATACGTGCTTGTGCCTCAGAGATCATACTTGTTATAATCAATGATATTGGACATAAATTCTTTTCTTTGATGGTTGATGAGGCTCGAGACTGTTCAATGAAGGAGCGTATGAGAGTTGTTTTGAGATATGTGAGTAAGGAAGGATGTATGATTGAACGATTTCTTACAGTTGTGCATGTGTCTGACACTAGTTCTCATTCTTTGAAAAGAGCTATTGATGTTTTATTTGTACAACATGGTTTATCATTATCCAGCTTGAGAGGCCAAGGATATGATGGGGCTTCAAATATGCATGGTGAGTTCAATGGGTTGATACAAGAAAATCCATTTGCAATGTATGTTCACTGTTTCTCTCACCCGCTCCAATTAGTTCTTGTTGTTGTTGTCCATGAAAACTTTACTGTGAGTAAATTTTTTTGGTATATCACCATTATTGTGAATATATCTAGAGCATCTTGTAAGAGGAGAGATCAACTTAGAAAGATTCAATATGGTAAGATAATTGTTTAATTGGAATGTGGAGAAATCATTAGTGGAAAAGGAAAAAATCAAGAAACTAGTTTAGCAAAACCTAGGGATACTTATTGGGGATCACACTACTTAACATTACTTCGTCTATGCTCTATGTGGTCTTTAGTCATAGAAGTGTTAGGAAATGTACATGATGACGTCTCTTATTCTCTGAATAAAGGTGTTGTCGCATGTTTAATTGAGACGACAGAGAGTTAACAATTTGTTTTTGTGTTGCATTTGATGAAGTATATATTGGGAATTACAAATGAGTTATCACTTTTCCTATAACAAGGAGATCAACATATTTGTTCAAGCCATGTCCTTGATTAGAAGTGTGAAATGTCAACTATAAGACTTCAGGGAAGATGGATAGCAGATAATTTTGGAACAAGTTAACACATTTTGTAAATTGAGTATAATCCCAATACTTGATATGGAGGACAATATGCTAATTGTGGTCATGGTAGGCGTAGAGGGCAACTCATCACCAATTTTCATCATTATTGTGGTCATGGTAGGCGTAGAGGGCAACTCATCACCAATTTTCATCATTATCGTGTGGAGATTTTTTGTCAGGTATTATTTCTGAGAACATTTTTTATTAAAGAGATTTCATTTATTATTAATGTTATCATAGTTACAAATTTGAATGCTAGGTTGTTGATTTAATTATACAAGAGATGAATAATCAATTATTTATTTTTGGAACAACAATTATGAGTTACTTTTATAATTTGCGGGATGATCCTCAATTTTTTTTCAATTGACGACTTGGGAATTCTTACTTAGAAATTGGTTCAAATTGAAAAACATTTGGTTTTTTCCATTGGTTTATCGTATGATAGAGTTGGCATTAGTTTTACCAACTTCCGTTGAATGAGTTTTTTATGCAATGAAGATTGTGAAGACTGATTTACGTAATAGAATGGGAGATGAATGAATGAATGACAATCTAGTTGTATACATTGAGAAGAATATTTTTTTTCTAAAATTGAAAATGAACAAATATTGTAACATTTTTAACAAATGCAGTCTCGTAGAATTCAATTGTCTCCTCTTGTACTGACTCGTTAGCTGTCGCAGACTTCTGAGCCAACCAGCCAAGAGTTTCTTCCCGTTATAGATGAGGTGATCTCCTCCCCCTCCTCGACGTCTCAAATCACCTTATATAGTTGTAATCTACCAGAATTTGTGGAGTATGTTCTTACAGGCGATTACATTCTTTTGTATAGTTGTATTCTACCAAAATAATAAAATTTTCCTAATAACAATGGCATTATGTAATACTTTCCTACAGGTTCTTAAGTTCTTGCATTATCTAGTGGAGTGGAGACAATTGTCTGATGAAGGAAAGGGTGTGAAGTCAAGGAACTCTGAGGAATGCAGCTCATTAGCTCAATACATAATAGAATGACAACTCTCACTTGTGATTTTGCTAGATGATAATGTCCTGTTTAATTACGGAAGGACGCTTTAAATCACTATTGGTTGGTTTCTTGCACCATTTTGTAACTATAGTCTATATGCATGGGGAATTATGTAAACAAATGAGAAATCTGATGATTAATGTAATCTCATATATTTATTTAGCCACACAAAAATTATTTGTTCAATTCAGCCCTTGAAATTTTTTTTCTAGTCCCTTGGGGTGGATTGGATGTAAATCCTTACACCCTGTATAACTCACCTCATATCCACTTACCTCTTTAGTCAAACGTGATTTATTTCCTCCATGTTAGTCCTTTAACGGACTAGCAGAGTCGCTGGGACGAGTGCTTCGCCTTTTTACCACTTCAGGAGAAGGGCAGGGGTCTCTCGTTCTCGGATGGCTGGACGAGAAACAGGACGAGTCGGTCGTGTACATTTGGCAGCGCAAGCTCCATCGCCAACGGCAACCAATCCTGCAGTTGGCTTTGGGACTTCGCATTATGGTAGCACTCATGCCTGGTGGCTTCGGGCCTTCGCATTATGGTGGCACTCGTGCCTGTTGGCGGCGGCTGCCGAGGTACCAACGGCAACGTGACCACTCTCTGCAGAGCAGAGAGGTCAGTAATTCCGACAGACGATGCAGCAGAAGGCAAGGAAACTGATGACTCCGAGAGGGAGGGCGGCTGTGGAGGAAGGCGAGGGAGCTGACAGTACCAAGACCACCGTATCATCATCTGTCACCAAAAATCCAAATTTTCTTACAATCAACATGACAACAGAGGCAGCCACTCCCTCAAGAGTTTTTCTATCTGCTTGGCCCTGGTCAAAGAGAACTTATTAAAAGGCTAAAACACATAAAAGTTATGAGGAATGAAAATAAAGGATTTAATCCACTATGCAAAAATTAACGATATCGAAATATCATGAACATTTGCACAAGTTGTATAATTGTTTATTTAAGTAACAGTCTCCTCTCTCATTCTGAACAACAGTTTCCTGGAATTTTAATGCGTCGATTGATATCACTATCCACTATCCTCCACCATGTCATCCTCGGCATACAGCACCTGTTTAAAAAAGAAAAGTCCGTGAATATAATCTCAATACAAAATAAACATTAACCTGAATTCTAGAAATATCAAAGAACTGGTTAAAAAAAACCTGGTTCAGAAGTTCAATTTCCTTATCATAGCTGAGGATGAGGTTACTGTTAGAATCTATAAAAGTAGAGCTACTGAATTCCTGTAAAAATAGGTGTAGACATAAGAATTCCTATGATGAGCCTCAACCCTTAGAACATAAGCACACTAATAATTAAAATAGAATTTAAGACCAGTCTAGATGGAAGTACCAATTTCACTGAAAATACTTTAACCATTGTTAAGATAGGATAAACGAATGTGGTTTACCTGATATGTATACCCTTGATTAACAAAGAATCGCCGCCTTGCTATATGGTCAGCCGCTTCCTGTATCAAGTAAAGAGAACAATTATTAGACTATATGCTCCACAATTTTGGAGCGAGTTGAGTGTTAATATAACCAATAAATGGAACAATTACTACTAAAACCAACAGATGAAATAATTACTCAACATGATCCACAACTTTAGAACTAGTTCAGGATTGTTAATATTGCACCTGAGTTTCCATGGAAACAAGGGAATAGAAGGATTTTTCTGGCCGTAGCTCCTACAATGCAGACCATGCCGAGGAATGACAAAATGAAACGAAACAAACAAACACAAATACAATGAAGGCTATTTTATACAATTTTATGAATCATATCATGTGCAAACTAGTCCATTAGTTTCTTTTCCTACCAAAATTACCTCAGCCCTACTAAGAATACGACCCAAACGTTGAGCTTCCTGACGTGGTGAACAAGTATGGGACGAAATCTGTATTACCGCATTGGCTTTTAAAATATCAATTGAGTTATAACCAACCTGTAAAAAAAACAAAGGTAAAAACATCTTGATTAATGACCAATGATGCTTGGCATCCAAAAATAATATAACTTTTAAAGAAATAATGAGCAGCTCTACTCTTTCACCGCTTCAAAGAATAAGTTTAGGATCCACCTTTTTCCTTTTTCTAAGACAATTAATAATATGATTCTCAACCTCATAATCTAGTAAAAGAATATTTAAAAGTCGCTAAACTATGTAGTATAAATGCCATAATTGACATACCTTAGACACGAAGATTGTGTTATGAACAGAACCACTCTTGAAATCTTCAAGAATACTAGTTTTCTGGTCATGGCTGAAAGCAAAAAATAATAATAAGAATAAGAATTAAATAAAAGAAATAGGGCCACTATATGGAAATTTCATCAAAGTTTCCAGAAAGAACCTGGTTGCACCACAGATCATGGGTTTTTGAAGTTTGTTTGCATACGCAGCCAGTGCAAACAAATTATCACCGAAAACAATAACTTTATCACCCTCCCGCTCATGAGCACGAATAAGAAACTCACAAGCTCTGAACTTATTCGGATTCATTATATATAGTGCCTAACAAGAGAGAATCTATTTAGTCAGAAAACTAGTCGAAACAATGAATTGACATAAATTTAGAATTGAAACATATAAATAGCAGTAAATAGAGAAAAAAAACTGATTAAATCTTTAAGTAAATTTAGTACAAAATTTGGAGGCAAAGGAAGAACTCCAAATCTTCTCTAGGTAAACTAAATCATCAAGCATGCAATAGAATTATAATATATGACAATTTTATATATACTAAGAAAGAAAATTCTCTAATTCTCCAAGCAATATTAAAGTAGATTACATGCCAGCTTTCTATGTTATTTAGCTCTATTAAGGGAAAACTTGAATGTGGATATGGACATGGCATAATTAATTAAAAATTCTTAAGATGTCCATCTTCACATCAAAAACATAATTGTCCTGCCTAATCTTTAAATTCTCCATGTAAATTAATTCTTGCATTGTGACATGGTCATAGTTTGAAACATTCACTTGAACTGAGTAGTGCTATTAATTTTTGTATTATTTGAGGATGAGGATTTAAATCTCATACCGTGTCGGTACACACCGACGGAATTTATCATTCTGTTTGCCGACCGACACAGTACTAGCATTGCGACCACGAGGCTGACGCAACTTCACGATGGCCTTGCAAGGTTCTAGCCTCCGTGGGGGAGCAGAATGAGTGATGGATCGTCTTGCAGTAAAAGTTCGATAACCAAAATCTTTTTGTGGCACACGGAGTGCCAAGGAACTTGAAAATTTCTCGAGGGTTATGGAGCAATATTTCTTGGCAGCTCGAGTGTCTGATACTAAGAAAGTGACAATTTCCAGTATGTCCTTGGCAGTGATGTGAAGTTATGGTGGAGAACAAGCATGGTTGATGATGCCTGGTTGAGAAAAAAATTAACACTTGGGGTCGATTGAAGAAGTGAAGATCAGTTTCTT
>JBAMIE010000029.1:3016409-3033652 GCA_037177295.1 Kaempferia parviflora | reverse complement strand
ACCAAAAGAAATGCCTTTATAAACATATAAACATGTGGTAGGAATATGGTACATCGAGTCCTTACAATAATCATTTCTTGATTGGCTCTAGGGCTCTCACTAATACTTACATCAACTTCAGGGACTGTTACTCCTAGATGTGAGGTGATATGATTAACAAAAATATTATATTTTGGAGCGAGAAGCTTTGCTGCCAATCCGCCTTCGACTCCAAATTCAGCAAACCTAAAAGCCGAAAGGTCAATATAGGCACAAACCAAAATTCGGCACCCTGCTAAGTCAGGGAAACCATTTTCAATAGCAATTCTAACTTTTTTTCATAAACACTACACTAGTGAGATGGCATAGGGATAGACCAATTAAGTTAGACTGAGTTATTGATCCACAGAGACGGTATCTAAATGTTTCATCTACAGTAATACATTTTAGTTTGGCCATCCACTGAAGTTATAGTATACATATTCAATGATTCAAAAATAAGCCATTTTCTTATGCTTCTAATACACCAAAACAAAGACATGAGGGCAACTAATTCATTGTTTGCTAGAAAAGCATTCTATACATACTTAATTACCATCCTTCAACAAACTGAGATGTAAAACAACCAATGGAAAAAGGAATTCAGAAAATTGAAGAATATTTAAAGAATATATTGAAATTTTATGGTTATCCACTAAAAGGAAAACAACACTTTTCCAAGAAGAAAATAGAATGTTAATCTAAAGATGGGTCATGGTAGAAATTTGGAGTTAAAATTGTTATATTAGTGCATCTATCAGCACGTCTAGTGCTTCTTAGCAAATTTGAGTATTATTCCTATGCAATTATACAAAACAACATTGTATAATGTATACAATGATGGATACAATCATATTTTTTGATCCAGTACACATCAAAACACCAAAAATCAAAGAAATAGCTATATTCCTAGCTATTGCTACATAATTTCACAAACTAACATATCATGGGCGAAAATGATCTCTGTATGTCTCGAACAAGTGAAATTCTCTCTTTACTGATCAACCACAAGTTTCATGATCATACCAAAACTGGAGAGAACAAATATATAAATAGTAACACACTGCTAAAACAACTAGCGGCTGTTAAATTTCTAAAATAATTTTAAATATTACTTCACAGTGAACATATATTCATTAAAGTAACTTAAAAGCTTAATCTTGATTTTAAAAAGGCCCTTCTTTCTCCCCCTGAAACATATTTGATGGTGACGACGAGCTTACAGCATCAAAGTTCTTGGAAGCAAAACAACAAGGCAGGTGATTACCCTAAAGGTGGAATCTTGTTTTCAAGAACAATTACAACGGAACTAGAGAACTAACAAACTTGTTTGGCAGATTAGGACGAAGTTGGGAGGGAGAAAAAACATAAGGTAATTTTTGAAAGCTAGATCTCTGAACCTAGCAACAAAAACGAGTAGATCTGAAGCTGAAAAAAATGGGGGAAGGAGAAGGGAGGATGAAGCTTACTCCTGGTAGACGGATAGGAGGAATACGGATGCGAAGAGGACTCTCCCGAAAAAGGAAACGAACCCCATCGAGGCAGAGGCAGAGGCGTCTCAGAGATCGGATCGCCGGTTAGAAATGGAGGAGGCGGCGGCGGTCGACGAGAAGATCCAAGTCTTCTCGGTTCGGCTTTATTTATTAAATGGGAGGACGAGAATGCCACCGGTTATGGGATCGAATCACGGTACTGCCACTGGAGTCGTCTAACGGTCGAGATTAGCTTTTTTAAATTGAAGTACTGCGAGGACAGCCGTCAAATCGGCATTCGCGGTGGGCCGCACACGCAGACGTGATGGCACGATCCGACGGCCAATTGATGCTGGCACCAATACTGCGTTAACATGCGTTGTGGATTCGGGTATTTCTAGGAGGATCCGCCCCGTTAAAAATCATGCGTCGGGACTTTAAATGTCTCAAATGGCCTTAAGTCGCAAGCCTTCCACCCACCCATGTTGACCGCTATGCTAGTGGCTGTGGAACTGTGGGCCCCGATAGTAGCCAATAAGGTTCTCCGCTTGCTGTCCACGGCAATGTTTCTCCCAGAACGAGAGCGTACGCAACCCGGCGCGTCCATTTTGAAAAGAGACCCTCAAAGTTTACTAATCAGTACAGAATATTTCACTTTAGACCTTATTTGTTTAGTAATTTTGTACTCCCCTCCTAACATATGGTCAATTATAATTTAATCCCTTGGTCTTTCCAAAAACACACTAAAAGTTTTCCTCCGTTTTCTTGCATTAAAAGCCAGGGGAGGCAGTAAAAAATTTTCACACATTACTTCTGTCTAATTTGGACGAAATTAATAAATATTGAATAATTTTTAATGTCATTAACTAATTAATTTTATAAGTTGAAATTTCCTTTTACTTTCTTCTGAGAAATTATAAATTAGAAAAACAATCTTATAGTATGAGGAGGTGAACTATAATTTATAGAATTCTGAAGAATAAAAACTGCCAAATTTAGAAAATTTTAGAGTTAAAGTGAAAATTTTCCAGCATACTGATATTTTATTAAGATAAATTCGTTTCACCTGTAATTTGCTTGCTCTTCAAGCTTTCAAACTTCTCATTTCCCCCTCTAACTTTTAAAATCTTTCTTTAAATATCTTTTTTGTTGAGTGCCCTGCCCACAATAGAATAGTCAAAATACATAATAGTTAGGATTATAAGCGAGCTAAATTTTATAATGTTTAAACTTATTTGATAAGATACATGATTGAGTCGAGTTAAAAATGAATCAAGTCATTGAAATTATTATTTAAACTTGACTTAATTTCTTTTTTATGAACTTCAGCTGGATTTAAGCTTCACTGGAGTTTGATTCATTTAGATGTTATTAAGCTTTTAAGCAGGACCGGCCCTAAACTTTGAAGGGCCCGGCGTAAAAAAATGGACCCTTTGTATTAATTTTAAAAAATAATAAAATCAATGCTATAAAAAAATCTATTAACGAAATAGCGAAGAGACTAGAGTACGAACAAAAAAAGTAAATAGGGTGATTGGTGAAGAAGAATTGCACGAGTCCCACCGGAAACACAAACAAGTCCTGGCGTTGCCCCTGTTCAAGCTCTTGAGGAAGAGCCGGTTCTCCGGGTTGGACGTCACGAATCTAACGAGGGAACCCTCGACAATGGTGATGATCTCAGTGTGCGGCGGGTTGATGCCTCCGACTCCGTAGTCGATGCAGGACAAGGAGGAACCTTCGAGACTGTCGCAGCGTCGCCAAAGGCAAAGAGAACGAATAGAGAAAAAGGTAAATAGGGTTAAAAAAATAATAAACATTAAACAAAATTTAAGAAACATTAATTAAAAAAAAATACTAAAATAAAAAAATGGGGCCCTATCAAAGATGGGGCCTTGTGCAATAGGACCACCTACACTATGCTAGGCCCGGCTCTGCTTTCAAGTCAAGTTTATTTGATTGTTTAAATTTTTTTCATTTTAATTTTGTTTGATTGATTATTGAACTTCATAATTGAAATTTATTTATTTATTTTAAAAGTTTTTTTTATTGATTTTATATATTTGATAAGAATTGTATTGATGAATAAAGTTTACAAATATTGTTCATAAACGTTTTCTTCAACATGGTTCACAAATATTGTTCATAAACGTTATCTTGAACATTATTCGCGAATATTGTTACTAACGTTGTTTAGAAACATTATTCAAGAGCATTAATGAACTGAACACATATATATTCAAGTTTATTATTTTGATTTATTAAGTTATTTAAGCTTATTTATTTAATTTATCTTATATATATTAAACGAACATAAACATACTCTTACCAAATCGAACACTAAATTTTTCATAAATGGTTGATTTATTTACCATCGTACCAGGATTTTAAACTTTTAGGGGTAAAAAGTAATTCATAAAGTATAAGGGCAATTGTAAAAAAGTCAGTATGTACGGGAATACTTATTGTCGGGGGTCGTTCTTCTGGCCCTTCGCCGTCTCTCTCTCCCCGCATCGACTCCAAAGGTGTACTGGATTTGATGCTGCTACGTTTCTACTTCTCTTTGATTCGTCTCGTCATTGATCATCACGGAGTCGAGGAGGTACTTCCACTTCCAGGAAGCTCAACACAGTTTTTTTAATTCATTTTCATTGATTATTTACTGATTTATTTGATTGATGGTAGAAGAAGCTGAGATGTGATTGTATGCGCACTATCCATCCTAGCTTTTTAACTCGATGTTATTTGATTGGAATTGCAATTTGTTTTTTTTTTTTTTAAGGGACTTGTTGGTTGAAAAATTAAATTTTGCGACTTCGTTTTAGTTGGAGTATATGATTAAAGTTCAGGCCATGCTTGCTGTAGTTTATGATAGCATCGAGTGGATGATTTTTTTTTCCTCCTTCATGATTTGGATGGAGTTGTTTTTATAACGGGAAGGAAATCATAGTTTAGATCCTGTACATTCATTTAACTGAAATATTGCCTTGAACTAGAACATTTAGTTGGTCTTGTTTCTTTCATCAAATTGTAACTTGTAATTGATTCCTTTATCTGAAATCACTAGAATTTTGGAGCTACGGTTCTCAAAAACTGAGTGATTAAATTCCTTCCTGTTTCTTTCTAAAGTACTTGTAGGCCCATATTTTATTGATTTGCATGTTTGTGATATGTAGTGCAAGAATAATTTAGACGATCCTTGAGAAAACAAATTTCATGTTGATTCCCTCTTGGGACCAACTATGATATTTTTGTTCTTAGGAATTCAGTCTTATAATGAAATTGGAATTCTTGTCTTCTAGGTGGGTTTAGAGTAAGCTGTTGGATTTGGAATTATGTTCTTTATTGTAAATTTGTTTTGTAGTTTCAAGATTTTACTCCTTTACCTAATGTCAAATATGAACTGATCCAACATAGGTCCTCTAGAGTTTGCAATGAAGTGTTTGCCTTTCCTAAATAGAGAGGTGAAGGAGGAGATCCAGTTGAGATTCTCGACATCACTTCGGTCTAATGGCATTACATCAACTAATCATGATTTCAGAAGATCGGAAACTGAGTATAACTCTGAGGATGTTATTATTGCTGCTGAATCCATGGGAAGGCCCAACTACCCTAGTTTAACCCAGAGACCAAGCAATCTCAGGGTTTTCACATTTTCAGAACTGAAGAATGCCACGAGGAATTTTAGCAGGTCACTTTTGGTCGGAGAAGGTGGGTTTGGATGTGTTTACAGGGGAACGATCAAGAGCCTTGAGGATCCAAGTACAAAGATTGAGATTGCTGTCAAACTAAGTCACAAAGGACTGCAGGTAAGTATCCTTTTCACTGTTTTATTTGATCCATTAGTTGTCCTGTGCTATACATTTTTTTTTTTTTGTAAAATAATTGCAATTGTTTCAGAAGGGGATATAGCTTTGTGGCCATAGAAAATCTAGTATTCTACTATTACTAAATGAACTACGATCCGAGCTCTAGTTTATGTGATTTTTTTTTTGATAAAAACATTCTATGATAAATAGTTTTTGTATTTCGTGCAAATTTTTCTGCCACAATTTCTATGCATAGTAGTTTCCAGACAGGAAGTTATGTCCTGCATTAACATAATTACATGTGGTTCTTGTGTGTAATAAAAAAGATCCAATTTGGACTTCATCAAGGATCATGCTATACAAATTCGGTTACCATTATCAGCTAAGCCATGTGTCCTAGGGCCTACACCCATGGAAAAACAAAAAAAAATTGACCATCACTTGTTTAGTTGCTGAAATCAACTTAATGATCAATTTAGAAGAAAAATATTATTTGGTGGCATCCTCTTTCTTTGTGTACCTATGCTATGGACATGATAGTTGCTTGCTTGCTATACCTTATAGTATGTACTTAAATCATTCCTGAGAGAGTGATGTGGCAAACACCACAGGGATCATATATTGATTGAGAATACCACAGTACTGGGTAAATCTACGTCCATGGTTTGTGGTGCCTTAAGCATATCACAGGGAAAGACATGCTCAGCCCCGTGCTTGGCTGCAGCCAAGCAAATCCATTGTGGCTACATTTCCCTACTATCACTTTTGAATATGTGAAACTATGGGAGACATGTTGATCGCATTGGAACACTAACCTTATTACTCATTTCAAGTGAAGCCTATCTTTTGTGCTATAGTTCTTTCTTGGACTACCATTGTGAAGGGCAACAACATATATATATCCAAAGATGTGAATACTTTCAGTTTGCTTCCTCTTCTTTGTAGTCAATGTCCATTTTATTTGGTATTTAGGAGTAATAACTTCAATCCTTGTTGGAAAACTTACCAAGTTTCTATGCTGCTGTGAACTGCTAGTTTCTCATGTTGATAATTCTGTCTTGTATCCATGTAATGCATTCTAAGTTCTTTTGCACAGGGGAATGTTGAATTATGCATATTAGGCATTCTTTAATCCTTATTAATTCAAGTCAGTGCAGTTAATCTGGATACATGTAATGCCGTTAATCTGGATAGTCTAATATGTATTGCACTTGAATACATAATAATTATATGGAGTAATGAAGATTTATCCTTGTAATAATATATTAGATCGTTTGGAATATCGAAGTTCTCTTTTTTTAATATGATTTCTCTGCACCAAATTACGCTTATTCATTCATAAACTCCATAGGAACTCTTTTTGTCTATTCTTGTAGGGCCACAAGGAATGGGTGACTGAAGTCAATGTTCTTGCAGCAGTTGATCATCCAAATCTTGTTAAGTTAATAGGTTATTGTGCTGAAGATGATGAAAGAGGAATGCAACGATTGCTTGTCTACGAATATTTGCAAAATAGAAGCGTAGAGCATCACTTGTCAACTCAATCAAAGACAACACTTTCTTGGTTCATGAGACTAAGGATAGCAATTGATTCTGCACGTGGACTGGCATACTTGCATGAGGGAATGGATTTCCAGGTTTACCTTGGCTCATATAATAGCCTAGTTTGATCTTACAATATTAATTCCCTCACATTTTTGCTTAGTGTTTCTTGTTTGCAATTTCATAAGCTAATTAATCTGTTAACTTTTTCGCAACTTCTTGATTTGTTATGATCAGGAACTAGCAGCAGGTGATGAAATTGCAGTTTTTTCTGTATTGTGCTCGCCTATTGTTATTTTATAGAAGAGATGACCTCATGATTGCTGAATTTTTGCAAGTTTTCTCAATATGTATAGGTTTAAACATATCAGGCCATAATTCTTTTATGGATAAACCTTGTCATGTTTTTAGCACCAAGTTCCTCTGTCTGTCCAATTGATTCTTAACAGGCTTATATACTTTGCCAATGTCCAGATTCATTGCTAACTTTCTTATTGTTTTTGCTTTACAAATTTATCAGAAAGCTATTCTACAAATGTTCTGGCCGAGTAGTCCTAGGTTCTTGCATATACATGTGTGTTTATTTTACCTTTCTTCTTTTACTTGTTGAGTACTTTTGAGATGCTTGCCCTCCTAAGTCATCCATTAGTCCAAATTAATGGTGCCTTTAATAGAAGGGCTAATGCTTCACCCTAGTCACATTTGTATTATCAGTACCTATTCGTGGCAGATTTCATCGCATAAATGGTGATTGGAGCCCTGCTGGATATCTCAGGTCAAGTGTTTTTACTTGTTATATACTAAATTGTCAAGTTATTATTTCGGTTGCTCCATAAAGTGAGAAAATTGGTTAAGATGGTATGGACAACTTCAAATAGAATCACTAGATTTTTGGAGTTAAACAAGTTGAAATAATTAAAGTTGAAAATGTGAGAAAGGGATACCAAAGAAAACTCCATGCAACATGATTAAATGGTTGGGATTCACACATTGATCTTTTACTTGCTTTCATGATACAATTTCTGCTATTTGTCAAATTGCAATGAAAATTGGGATCTGATCTGACATCATCCACTCAAGAGAATGTGACTAACGTTATGATGATGATTGTTTTTGTTTGATATTTAGTAAGTCATGTTGGATCTCACTAATTTTTACCAAATTGAGCTTCTAATTCTGTGCTATATTGCAGATTATTTTCCGAGATTTCAAATCCTCCAACATCCTTTTAGATGAAGATTGGAATGCAAAATTGTCAGACTTTGGCTTAGCTAGACAAGGTCCAACAGAAGGAATAACTCATGTCACAACAGCTGTAAGTGATATCGGAGACCTGATTAGGTTCCATTAGCATCATTACTCTTTCTTCGGTATAGTGTATTTGATTCTTTACTAGAAGTTGAATCTTTATTTTTTCCTGCTCATCATCCGGAACTCATGTTTATTGGGTCAATTAAATGGATCTTGTTCCTTCATTTGGACCTTTTCCTCTTACTGTTTAAAATTTCATTAGTGCAACACAATATTTACTCCTCTATTGTCTTGCGAAACTAAACAGGTTGTCGGAACTGCTGGCTATGCTGCTCCTGAGTATATACGCACCGGCCGTCTTACTGCCAAGAGTGACACATGGAGCTACGGAGTCTTCCTATATGAACTTATCACCGGCCGACAACCAATAGATCGAAACAGGCCTAAAAGTGAACAGAAGCTCTTAGAATGGGTCAAACCTTTCTTATCAGATACTAATAAGTTCAGGAAGATCATAGACCCAAAGCTAGAGGATGGATACTCATTAAAATCTGCAGCAAAGCTTTCTTCTGTGGCAAATCGATGTCTACGGCGGCAATGCAAGTCCAGACCCAAAATGAGTGAAGTGTTGACGATGGTCCAACAAATTATGGAAATCCCAGAAATCGGAGCTCCACAGGCTCCTTTAAGGAATCCAGATTTAGGACAAGGGGACCAAAGGACAGCAAAGAAGAAAGGTCTAAAGCAACTCATTGGTGACTGGAAAATAGGGAAAAGTATCCAGTTAGTGTGGCAGGGTTGGAAGCCAACAAAGATATGTTGATTACTATGTCGACGATGATGCTGATGGAATCTTAAGTGTCAGGATTAGTGATGTACATTGCAGGATTAGTTCAGGTTGGTGTAGATCTGAATGGGAGTGCATTTGGAAACTTGCCGAGCATTTAAATTCATTTTCTTCGCGGGCAAATGGAGTCTTGCAGGTTCAGTTTCTATCCAGATTGTTACGATAATTTTCCGCAAATTGTCTGATGGATGATGTATCAGTGGCTCTCCTCATTGCCACACTTAGTTACAGATTCAACTTCTCTTTTGAAGGGAAACTGTAGCTGGAGAAGCGAAATTTGATGTCCTATGATTTGAGAAGTAGACAATATGTGAACTGAGTAGGGATCAAAATGGTACGCAAGCTCTTCTAACATCATTCAAATACAACAATGTGTGGATAGAGCAAATCTGAATAAGACGTAGGATAAGATCTTGGTATTTTTAGCTTCTTAATGTTTGTGTTATTTAGTCCCTTAGTTTCTCTTCGGGGGCGAAAGGAGGAGGAAGGCTGCCGGGATTGGTGAGCAGGGTGACGAAGAAGGAGAAGAGGTACATGAAGGGCAAGCCAACTAAAGATGGATTGGGCAGTCAAAACGCTATGAGACCATGATTGGGTAAGTTGGTGAGCCCAATGGGAATCGGGTTGGGTTCGTGTCGAGTCCAATCAGTTAGAATATGAATAAGGTGTGGAGGCATGTGAATGAGGCTTTGCCATGAGTATGGAATGATTAAGTATGATATCGACTTGAGTTTAAATATTCAATTATGCTTAGTAACAAAGTTTTGAGTTCAACAAAGTGATTCTATAACCTTCTTCAAGTCTCCTTTCCGCAATAATCTCTCATCCTACATAAACCATGATTATTGATCGCTAATTTGACCGACAAAATGTCACTCAAACCGATCTACTGATAAACTTAAAAGAAGGGGAGTAAAATTGAGGGAAAAAAACTAGGGTTTAATTAGATGATAATGATAATAGTAAAGAAAGTGGACAAACAAATTGAGACAATGCCACTATTATTTGATGTTAAATGATACGATACGCAATAATATAGAGGAAAACATTTGATAGTACTAGGTTCCATCAGACCACACCAAAAAGCTACCATCACATCATACCATACTTTTTTCCCTCGACATCTTACCATCTTTCTTGTTTTATTTTGTGTTCTAGTTTATAATTTTTAGCAAGAAATAAGAGAGTACAACTCAATCTAAGAACTTAACCTCGGGTACTATCCTCTACGATCCACGCAAGGCATTATCGACTCTAGTTCTAATTTTCCCTTCACTAAAATAGTTTAGGGCCAACAACCATATAACTAAGAACAAATTGGGACCATGCCGCTACTATTTGATGTTAAATGATATGATAAGCATAAAAATAATAGACGAAAACATCAGCCCTTGCAAGATAGTATCAACTCTCATTCTAACTTCCCTTCCTACTAAATTAGTTTAGGGCCAACAACCATATAACTAAGAACATGATAAATATTGAAAAGACCATCTAACAAACGATATGATGGACATTTAAAATAAATAAAAAATTGAGATGCAATACTAACTACTTTTTTGTGAAGAACATGAAGATGTTGATGCAAGACATGGATTTAGAAAATTTCATTTTCGAGTTTAAATGATTTTATTTTTTGAAAAGAAAATAAATATTACACATCAATCAAAGTAAAGTGATAGGACAACTTTGTTAAGGGGCCCATTGATGCATCATTTGGTTGATTGAAATGAAAGGTAAACCAATGACACTCGAGCAATGTGCTTTGGACATATTAATCATTCCCCCGGCATGGTTGAATTAATTAGGGTGGATATTGTTACAATAGGTAGAGGTTAAATATATATTAATAAAACATGTTTAGTTTACAGATTAAAAAAATTGTAAACGAAATGAAATAAAATTGTGTTTCCAATCATTTTTAATTATTTTATAAATATATAAATGACCAAAAGTAAATTTAGAATAATGTAAAAATATATATATTTTTTTGTCAGTCAACATTAAAACTAAGAATTCATGACCTAAGATTTTTTTTTTTTTTCTGCTGCTGCTGTAAAGATTTTGGACAAAAATCGAAAGAACACTGCTTTTTATTCAAATCGGTACGTTTTTCATTTATTATCCCAACAAAGTGTCGCCTCAGTCTATTTTAATTTCTGAAAATAACTTTATTATAGACGATGCTGCAGTTGGCATAGCAATTACAATCGTGTACGTAGCTGACAATTACACACTTCTAATCATGAGTAACTGGTGCCGTATAATGTTAATGGGAATGGATGAGTCAGGACCATAATACAGCATAATAGAGCCTGGTATATTTATAGAATTTTTTTTTGTTAAATAAGTGACTCACAACTAAAGGCTTCTGGACCGTTCGTTGTAAGTACTTTTTGATTTATTCTTATGGCCGGTGGAAAACTTCCATAAGGTCGGATCGGCCACCCCTATAGCTAATCAATGAGGCTAACTAAATTTATTATTTTTAATAAATTATCTATGATTTATAAATTTATTATATAATTAATATTGATTGAATATTAAGATAACTCTTATTATTTTAGTAGTTGTTAGAGTATAACATTGAAGTAAGCTGGTTTATAAGTAATAGTTATGATTTATAGTTGTTATAATATATTAATTAATGTTTGAGTAAAAGGTGATATTAATATTTAATATTGTAATATTAAATTAAGATACAAATAGGCTGATATATTAATTAATATGGGAGTAAAAATGATATTACTCATTTAAAAGTTTTAAAATCATTGATCCCACGCGGTATTTAAATACGGAAATTAATTATAAGAGATATTTTATTTTATCATAGTGGTTTTTTAATTGAGAGGTTAGACCTCAATGAGATATTTTATATTTACTAGGATGAGTGGGTGCAAAAGGTTATTAATCAATATTGTTAAGTAAAAAGTAAAATCGTCACTTCTACGGCCTCTTTGTATAACTCTCCGTATAATTTTTATTATCTAAAAGGGAGGTAAACCATAGGCTTCATCCAGTAGTAGTAGCAGTACTTTTAACAAGGAGTTTAACGGGGGCGCTGGGGTGAGCGATTCACCTTTTATCACTTTTAACAAGGAGTTGAGATAACCAATAGAAAATTTTGCATCCCAGTAACATATGAATCAGCTCCGTCAGACATATTATAATACTTATGAGCTGTAGTTTCTATTAATGTTAATTATAATTTAAGTGTCCATTTTATCATCTTGTAGCTGCTGCCACAGTTTTAAAAATAAAAATACGATGAAGCGGGATAGAAAGGTTGTTTTGATAATAATTATATATATATATATAATTTAAATTAAAATAGTAATATTTTCTTCAATATTATATTTAAATATTATTTCAAATATTCTTAAATCACCCTACTGTTGCCATGTGAACTGTGGTACCATCAAATCCTTTGACTTGTGCAATTTGGTTAAAGATTTATTAGGGTAGAATAGGGATTATTTGTGAAAAAAATTCTCAATATATTTTAATTATTTGAGGATAGGTTATAAATTAATTTTATGATATATCTTTTTTTATATAACCTAGTTAGCTTGGAATGAATTATGAGGTGAACATAATCATCTTATATTATAATGAGTAAAGGGTCAAATTCCCGATAAGTAATCATTGGAGAACGAATTCTTAGCAAGTATATATATATCCTTTGGAAAAAACTCCACCCACCTTTTAACTATTTGACGATCAAATATAAGTCAATATTTATTATACCTCTCTTCACAAGACATATCAAATTCAAATATATATATATACAAATCAAACTTTTGACGGAAAATAATTAAAAGAAAATAATAATAATAATTAATCATACAGCTGGGAACTTGAACCACTATTTGATCTTTTATTAATTGCATTAGCCATTTAACTTATTCATTGTAAGCACGTGATTAATTAACCACTACTCTTTACTAGTGTTTGTGATCATAATTAAACCTGGGACCTCGATCTGCAGATTTTTCGATGGTACACTCCCTCCCGACATAGTTGTTCACTTTTAGGTTAGCCAGTTAAATTCGATTTATTCGGTTCGATCTTAAAAACATGGCCTATACAAGCTAAGGACACAAGAAAGAAAGAAAGAAAGAAAGCACCACAATAATTCAGATGTCGTTCATGAGGGCTACCACTTTGGCCATGGCTTTAAATTTTAGTAATCGATTAAAATGGTCCTTCAGGAAAAATGGTCCCTTTGTCAGATTTTCCACTGATTTCTCAGCATGACTGTCCAATTGTACGAGATCATATACATAAATAAATAAATTACTATAATAATAATAATAATAATAATAATAATAATAATAATAATAATAATAAAAGGGTAAAAATCAAAAGATTTTTTATTATTATTTAAGAGTACCTCTCATTCATTTTTTTTTTATAAAAAAAAACAGTACGTCACCACATCAATTACTTTGTAAAATGATACATCTACTTACAATATTCAAAATCTCTTATACTACACGTACTAAATCTTGAAATAGTCGAGGCTCATATTGTAGCGATTATAAAACCGTAACTACTATATATTTATTATTATTATTATACAAGTCAGTAAAAATCAAAAGAACATATTTTTTTTTGAAAGCGCCATAATATATGAACGTCACTGATTCATTTTCTTTTTAATCAAAAGAGCCCTCCGCTCCATCGGTCCTTGTAAAATGACACAACTACTCTCAAGTATAATATTTGATATTATTATATCCTATCATATGCATTAAATTATGGATTAGTCGATCAATTGTATAAACATGATAAGTCTATGTTATAATAGCTAAGAAACCGTAGCTATTACAATATTTGTAACAGTTACGGTTTCATACCTACTATCGTAATTATAACAGCTATAGTTTCGTAGCTGTTATAATGTGAATGTTATCGAACATGACAAGTTCGTGTTGTTAAAATCATAGCTGCTACAATATGAATCTTAGGTGATCAATTTAAGTTCATGTTGTAGCAATTATAGTTTTGCTATTGCTACAATGTAAATTATAGTAGTTGTGAAATCCTAACTGTAATATGAATGTTGTTAAATAGGCCAGTCTGCCCGACTAGTTTAGGATTTAAATTTAAAATCAGCCCTTAAAATATCAAAATCGAACACTGTAGTTGAGGACATCTATGTAATTTTACAAAGTGTTGATTGAGTGGAACACCCATCCTTTTAATAAAAAATGATCTCCTTCGCGATTCCACAAAAAAAAAAACAAAACAAAACAAAAAAAAAACAAAAAAAAAATTCCTTTAATTTTTGTCCAATAATAAATGGTCCTTATAAACTCATGCATGACGTGAGCTCATGTTTCCATGATGAGATGAGAAACCCTAGCAATTTGCACTTGACAGATGCACATTCAGATGTGGTCTCTTGCAAGGACAAGATTTTCTTTTTCTTAATTAAAATTTTAAAATGTGGATTTTTTTTAAATTTTTTTAAAACTATATAATTATATAGACAAAATATAGACAAAAAAAAAATGAATTAATTATTTACGTATTGTGAAACTCTACGAGGCAGGTGGCCAACTGACCTAGCTAGACCAAAAGGTCCCCTTAGATTCTTAATTAGTATCTATACATATTTGTATTGGTACAATATTAGTTCAATTATTTGTTTGTAGACTGTCAATTGATTTCGACTATAAATAGTCCACTTCTCTTGCTCAAACTTCAACATTGCAAACCCTTTTAGACTTTCAGAATTCTCTCTTGCTCGGTCTCTTCGTTAAGCCATTAGTTGAGTCCTTCTTAAGGGAATAAACAAGTAATTCGAAGGTTTCAATGCTCCTATGTGAATGATCTTGTTTCCACCTTTTTGCCATATACTTTAGGATTTTTCTGTCTCTTTCAATGAGTTTTAGGGTTTCAATCTTGTATTCAACTATCAAGGGCTATCAGTTGGTGTTTGTGGAAGCGGCACCATCAAGATTCACATGGATTTGTGCGATCGTCATACACACATTGGATACATGAGAATCTTGATGATGCTGCATCGGCAAACACATAACTCCAACTATGTATTTGGTCGCTATTTGGGGCCAATTGATCGATGGTCAGGTATGCATATTCTCTGAGCTAAATTAACTAACATGTTTAGTTTCTATAAATAATTATTAAAGGATTTGCTAATTAGGTATAATTTTATGATAAGAAATTGTGGATTTTGTTTTCCACGACTAAGGTTTTGGATCTTCTTTTACATATCTCTAGATTACCTAAAAGAGCATAATTAAACTATGATTACGACTATGATCGGTTAAAATGTCTCCTAAAATTAGTGAATGATTTGCCTTTTATTTCTAGTTAATGATTTCTTCCACTTTCAAAATAAGATCTAATTAGCTAGCATTTATGATCTAACTTTCGCATCGAACGGTGATAGTTTCGAGTTTTCAACTAATATATAAATATGAGTTATATCTCTTGAACTAGATGTGAAGATCTATATATCACCATAACACTATTTTCTACAAAATGATGAATTAATATGGGTCGCGACATTATCTAATTTTGAAAATGTAACCATGCCGCAAGCTAATATATTTCTTCGAAAAAATTCAAATTCTTCAATTTAATTGTTTTTTTTAACTTTTAACCATGATTTATCTTCGCACTACACTACACTACATTGGATGCGAGACTATTTCTTGTACATTGATATCTTTGTTTTCATATGTATGATATTAAGCAGGAAACCGAAGCTGCGCTAGGCGATATATAAAATTCCTCCCCGAAGACATTCACAAACTTACGTACCATATGAAAGTTTCTCAAGAACATTACAAAAAACTTACCCCAAAATTGTAGTTAAGCAATATAAAGGACAAACCGGGGAAGAGTCTATATATTATATATAATCTTATCCTATATTATAAGAGACTATTTTTATGACTTGAATCTGTGACTATGAGATGATATGATAGCAACATTACAGTTGCCCTAAAGTTTGCCAAAGTTCCCTCTTCATATATGTAGATAAACGATATTGAAAGGGGATATTTAATTTGGTTGATACTATACATTGTTTTTTAATTGTGGTAGAAGTTCATGGCACTGGTGGTGTGTCGCTTGCAGCTTTATGAAGTGGATGCGTTGGATGTGTTGGCGATGGTAGCTGGGACTGCACAAGAGGAGTACAACTGCATGTGATGACTTCTAACAACTAATACCTCGCTTGGCCATAGGGTACACAGTACAGATTATAGTGTAGGATTTAGAATTTAGAATTATGATAGATTATTGAGTTTTTTTCATGGGAACCGGCCGGGAAGTAGTTCTTATAAGTACTTTGTGATAGTTTTAATGTGGTCAACCATGTTAAGTTAGGTTCTGTTATTTTTTATGCCTTGTGTCTAAGTATGCAGGAGCTTGTAACACAAAAAGTTGAGTGAAAGACGCGACGGATGAGAACGATGTGATGGCATGGAAATCGAGTCGATGGGCTCGGCGCATCCAAAGGACGAGAAGGTGTGAAAGAGTACACCGGCGGAACAAGAAGGACGTGCATGGCAGTCCGAAAAATCAGACAATTCAAGACTAAGCCGGAGTTGCCGTAGAGAAAGAAGGTGCTTTCAGCTTCTGGAAGGCGTCTTCTGTTGCTTGAAAGTAAATATTTAGTATGAAACAATATTTACTCACTTACATCGCTCGTTTGGAGGAGAAGAAAAATCGTCGACGCTGGAGAAGACTCCTTGTCGCTGTGAAGCTTGCTGTAGCCGAGAAGCTTGTCGTCGTCGAGAAGATCACCAACTGTGGAACCTTCTCAGATTCTTCCACGAACCAAATCCCAAGCTCAAATGTTCTCTCTGACGAATTGCTCCGATCACCTCTTCACTTTCGTTCCCCTGATTGCATTTCGGACAAAGCATGCCTTGATTGAAGTGAACGTTGAGGAAGATGAACGAATCATCTTCTCAACGCTCAACGTTGCATATTCTACAACGTCCAACATCTCCCACTCGTCCAAATCAATCCACAAAGGTTATATGGTCACATAGACCATGTCAGTCACATCGACTATAAGATGATCATGTCACCAAAACCAGAGCAAAATATTAATTAGTCACAAAGATAAAATAAGAACATCCAATCCATACTTTACCGAAAATGGTTCGTGCGACAACAAGTACACTGAGCAATTGTTGCTAAGAAGATTGTTACACCTTACATAGCTGCTCTATGGAACGAATCTGAGACATCAAGAACTTGCCTTTACCCCAGATTAAATTATTTACATAATTATGAACATCTCTAATCCCTCACAATGAC
>JBAMIE010000029.1:3001275-3011616 GCA_037177295.1 Kaempferia parviflora | reverse complement strand
CAAGCATATATGAAACCTAACTTAAATATTTGATACACATCAAAACTGATTGCCTCAACAGTTCAGTGGTTCAAAATTAAATTGAATCATGGTAAAGGTAGTTGGGTGGATGAATTGCCAAGCATCTTATGACATACTGGACCACCCCGCGAGAGAGCATTAGAATAAATCCTTTTCATCTTATTTATGAAGGAGAGGCAATTGTCTCAATAGAAATTGGAGAAGAGTTAGTCTTCAGGGGAACTTATGGATAAGATACTTCTGAATGATGACTTCTGGATCATGATTTTATCAATGAGACCCAAGAACGGGTAGTTGGTCGACTTAAAGTGTACTGGCAGCTGATGTACATCAGGTATAATAAACAAGTTATTCCTAATATTTTCTAAGTTAGAGATCTGGTCTAGAAGGATGTTAAACCGGTTAGAGATGTAAGCAAATTGGAGCCACAATGATGAGGACCCTTCTGGGTAATTAGCAAACTGAGCTCAGGATCCTATTTTCTAGAAAATGCAGAGAGTAAAAGGCTCGATCATCCATGAAGCACTAATCACCTTAAACTTATTAAAAATAATTATTTTACAACTTTACAAATTATCTATTTAGGCATATCTATGTTAAGTACTTTTATTAGAAAATAAATGGAAATCTATCTTTTAGACTTAGATCTTGCTCTAAACTCCCACTTGGACGTAGTCAGGGTCGAGATCCTCTATGCTGCGACCCCTTCGTACAAGGGTTGAGCAAGTACCGTATTGCCTTATCCTTTTCAAGGCCCAAACTCTGCCATACTTGGATGCAGTCAGGGTCGAGATTCTCCAGGCTGTCATAGCGGACTCTCCTTCGTACAAGGGTCAAGCGAGTACCATATCACCTTATCTTTTTCAGAGCTCAAACTCCCTCGGACTTAAACGTAGACAGGGTTGAGATCCTCTAGGATATTGTAGCAGATTTCCCTTCGTATAAGGGTCAAATAAGTACCGTATCACCTTATCCTTTTTAGAGCCCAAACTCCCCCGGACTTGGACGTAGTCGGGGTCAAGGTTTTCTAGGCTACGATAGTGGACTCTCTTGGTACAAGGGTCGAGTGAGTACAATATCGCTTTATACTTTGTGGGGTCCAAACTCCCCCGGACTTTGACGTAGTCGAGATCGAGATCCTACAGGCTAGGTAGCAAACTCTCCTTCGTACAAGGGTCAAGCAAGTACTGCATCGCTCTATCGTTTTTAAGGCCTAAACTCCTCCGGACTTGGACGTAGTCAGGGTTGAGAATTTTCAAGCCGCGGTAGTGGACTTATCTTCGTACAAGCGTTGAACGAGTACCGTATCGCCTTATCCTTTTCAGAATCCAAACTCTCCTGAACTTGGATATAGTCGGCCTCGAGATCCTCCAAGATGTCATAGCAAACTCCCCTTCGTATAAGGGTCGAATGAGTATCGTATCGCCTTATCCTTTTCAAGACCCAAACTCCCCCGGACTTGGACATAGTTAGAGTTGAAATCCTCTAGCTACATTAGTGGACTCCCTTTCATACAAGGGTCGAGTGTGTACCACATCGTATTATCCTTTCCAGGGACCAAACTCCACCGGATTGGACGTAGTTGGGATTGAGATTTTCTAGGATACGGTAGCAGATCCCTTCGTACAAGGGTCTAGTGAGTACCGTATCACCTTGTCATTTTCATAGCCCAAACTCTCCCAGACTTGGACATAGTCGGGGTCAAGATTCTACAGGCTACGGTAGTAGACTCCCATTCATACAAGAGTTGATCGAATATCGTATCACTTTATCCTTTTGTGCCCAAACTCTTCTGGATTTGAACGTAGACGAGGTCGAGATTCTCCAGGTTATAGTAGATGACTCCCTTTCAGATAAAGGTTGAGTGAGCATCATATTTCTTTATCCTTTCGAGAGCCCAAACTCCCTCAAACTTGGACGTAATTAGGATTGAGATCCTCACATCTATGATCACAACAGAGAATATCACATCTCCCAAACTTCCGTTATATGAACAACAAACTATTACAAAAGGATAGGTACATCTTAAAAGTCAATAGTATATTCATCAGAGATGCTCTCATAATCTTCAAAATGTCAATGACGGGGAGGGGAGAGTCAGCAGGAAGCTTCCTGTTCTCTATCAACTGCTTCAAGATGCCATCGATGTCATGCTGCACCATTCAAATGAAACGAATGTTGACCATATCATAAAATTCTCCAATTTAAGGAATTCCTTTTTTCTGATGGCTCAACGCTTGTCTTCTCCTGCCTAGTGCTCCTTAAGTTTGGACACATGGCCCTTTGTTGATCCTTCTGAGTTTTCAGCTCCTCCATAGAGGTTTATAGTGTCATCAAGGAGACCTTTGGCTCTGCACCTCGACTTAGGCATCTTCAATTGTGATAAGGGCATCCTCTTGGTCGTACTGATGAATTTCTGCCAAATCTTTCGCTGACTCAGCTTCCCCTCGAGTAACTCTTAGCTCCACCTTCAAAGTGCCCAGCTCTTGGTGATTGGCATCAAAATCAGCCTGAATAGCTACCTCCTTAGTTGCAGCAACTTCCAATTTCATTTGGTGGTCAGTTGTAGCAGTTGTTACTATGTCTATCTCCAATTACAACTAACTCATACTATGTGCCAAGCTGATTCTTTCAGTCGTCGCCTCGGATATCCCCCTTCTTAGTCGGGTGATCATCGTCTGATTAGAAGCGGAGTCTGCTTATAGTTGCTTCAAGCCATCGATCTTAGATTGTACGATGATTATTTCCTATTGAGCTATGATCCGAATCTCTTGGAAAGGAACTATAGCTAACTGAGCATCCAGTTCAGTTATGCAAGCCTTCAGATCTTGACGACTCTAGTGCATCTCAGGGTATCCTGCTCGAATATCATCAACTAAGACATGTGCTTGGCCCCATCCTGCAAAAGTTCATATTCTAAAGCTTGAATGGGCATGTCTTTGGCCGATTCTTCCCAGTTCTTCTAAGCAAGGGCCACTGGACCACAAATGGAAGGGTCTATCATGTGTTCTTCTTGGACTGGTGTTGGAAAAGCTCCACAAGAGGGACGCCTTCATCTAGCAAGTCCTCGGGGATGTGTGAGGAGCTCACTCCCACAAGAAGAGTTCTTGAGTCGACAAAAGTATGAGAAATTGGAGTCCTAGGAGAAGGAGAGATGTTCACCAAAGGAAGAGTAGCGGTAATTGGGTTGCTTCCTAATCCGATGTTCATTGGTGATCCGGCAAGGATTTGTACAAGAGAAGAGGCGCCTGCTTGTTTAGTCGAGGGACCACACGGGCGACGCCTTTTCCTTTAAATTCTAAGGGGAGCCTCCGACTCTACAGATAAAATTGGTGTCGGAGCATCGGGTCGACCAATAGGAGATCTCTTAAATTATCATTTAGGTATCTATAATTTGATCCTCATGTATATTACATTTTTAGGAATTTTTTCTCTATCTTTCTCTCTCTATATATATAAAAGATGTTTACCCTGCACAATAGCCCTAGGAGACTTTCTGGGTGACTCTCACAGCTCAGGATGCTCGGACCTGGTTCGAGCGCCAGCCCTTAACTTATTATTTATTATTCTACTTCTTCGATATATGTGTATATCGACCCGCACAACCATCATGGATAACCCTCATAGGTCCAGACGCCCAGACCATTTTTCCTTTGCCCGAGGCAGTCACCCTGTTTGTTCTGCAAGGATATATATCCCTGTAGAACGAACATGGGTGACTGCCTTGGGCAAAGATAAAATGGTCGAAGTGCCTGGACCTGTGAGGGTAGTCCATGATGGTTGTGAGGGTCGATATACACATATATCGAAGAAATAGAATAATAAATAATAAGTTAAGGATTGAAATGGACAAGAGCAATGCTACCAAAGGGAAGCACTTGCAGTTATGAAATTTTACCCCTGGGTAAGGTGCAACGGTAGGGTTCTAATTTATTACCCATATATCTACGGTTTAATCTTCAGCTACGACATATTTGCGGAGATTTTTTCTCCAAATGGGACACACAACCATGCATGGGTTGCTTGGCTTTTGACCATCCACCGTGAATGCTTCTCAATTTAACCTAGCGACCGGTGGAAAACTTCTGTGGGGTCAGACTGGTCGCCCCAGGTTCGGTGTTACCTTGTTCAACATTAAAATTATGAAATTTTAAACAAGCGCAACTAATTTTCATATTTTTCAAAGAGTGAACTTGTTTCTCATTTTACCCCTCTCATCAATTACTATATTATTGTTACATTCAAAGAATAGTACTGATAGTAGCTGGATTTACCTCGATAAAGTTGGGTTCCTTCCTATGGGTTGAATAAATATTATTGAGCAATATCATCAAAGCTCCGCACTGCAATATTCCTAAGTTCTACAAAGTAATAATGACAGAGTTTAGCTGGGTGATATTACCGAAGGTCTGTTGAGCAATATCATCAAAGCTTCGCAAGGAAATGTTACTTAGTTCCGCAGAGCAATGTCAAAGCCTTGTTGAGTAATAACGCTCAATTCCATAGAGTGACAACGCAAAGGCCAGTAACCGGATGGAGGTTCACAGAATAAATATCATTAGAGTCCCGCAGAACAATGTTATTGAGGTCCGCCGAATAATAATACTTAATTACACAGAGCGACATCATGGAAGTCCATCGAACAATAACACGTAATTCCATAAAGCAACATCATGAAAGTCTACAAGGCAATAATATTAGCGTCCATAGAACAACATTATTAAGCGAGTCTTTCTTAATAAAGCTTTTGGTCATCAACATGTGGTGATGGTTGAATGGAGATGTGTCAGAAGTAGTTCCCTTGATCCCTTCCACAGCTTATGTGGATATCGATGATTGGAAAGGCAAGTCATGGGTGTCAAAGGCAGTTCTCTTGATTCCTTCTTTATAATACGTGACAATTAGTAAATGGAGGGATGAGTAATGGATGTCAGAAGTGATTCCCTAAAAACACTCCTCACTCTACATGGCAGTCGAGGATTGGAAGTACAATAACAGATCATCTAGGTACGAGAGTCTTCAATTTCTGACTAGTAGAGATAATTTTTTTTCTTCTTTAAGTTTTTCTCCCTTTACTTTCTCTTGGTTTCCACTGATTACTAACTTGAGCGTTAGAGGAGTCGCGCTAGAGGAGCTGACCGGACTCTAATCACTGTTACTTTCTTAGATACAGAAGATGATACAAGAGGAGAGGACATGCTGAAAAATAAGAGCCCGAGTGGGTAGGAAAAGGAACCATGAAGTACCACTAGCACCACTATGGTGTTGAATTTCAAAGATAAACATCACTATGGTGTTGTATTTTAGGGTTTATGCAGCACCAAAATGATGTTGATATTTTAAAATCAACACCACAATGATGTTGTTCATTAAAATTCAACACAATAGTAGTATTGTTATTTGAATGCAATACCACGATGATTGACGGAATGGGTAAATTAGAAAATAAATATGCCCTTTGGGAAATCTAAAAATTAGATGTGCCTTTTGAAAATTCCATAACTTTAAAAGCGCTCTCTTGTCAATTACCATGTATATATGGATTTAATTAAATTAAACAAAAAGAAGTAGAATAGGTAAGATTGTTGCACACGTGAGAGGGGGGAGGGAAGTGGTGAATCACGTTTAAAAAAAAAATCAGTTTTAAAAATCTTCATTCGAAAATTCATATGCAACGGAAAAGTAAAGACAAACACAAGTCAAGATACAGATTGGTTACTTGGTTCGGAGCTCTCGACGACTCCTACTCCAAGACCCATGGTCCTCCGGACCATATCGTTGGACAATCTACTAAAAATCTCTTTCAGAACCGCGTCTGGACCGTACGTTGGGCAATCCACTAAAAACCTCTTCTGAAACCACTGGAAAAGTAAATCGAGTACAAGAATAAGAAGTAGGACAGTGTAGCAAGTCTACACTACCTTATCAATAAAATGAAATACTTTAATTAAATAATTGCCAACACTAAGAAGTAGAAGTTGAATGCTCATGTGTTGGTGTTCAGTCTATCGACAGCAGTCAGAAGTCATAGATGAGTAGCAAGATGTAGCACAGTTAAGTCAGAGTAGTAGAACGGTCGTATGAGCTCGTATGGAAGATATGTCTTGAAACTTGGTTGAATCCTCCTTATTTAGGTCTTTGGAGGCGCTTCCAATGACCCAAGGAGCCTCCAATAGGCCTTATTTGATGTAAAAGAGATAAAATTTCTGATCTGAGGCGCCTCCAATCCATTCGAGGTGCCTCCATGCCTCCAACCCATCCGAGACACCTCCAATCTGCTGTTTCGACACAACAATCTTCTAAAGACCATATTTTTTTACTCTGAACTTGGAATCAAGCTCTGCTAGTTGCCACGAGTGCAAAATTCAAAGATCTATGATTGTCTCTAAACACAGAGTTAGAAAATATATTCATGAATAGTTTATATATGTTTATGAGTTAGATCATGTCTTACCAAGGCCATGATCTAGTTATGGTCTCAATTTAGGTTTATAAAATGTACCTAAACTAGACTAGCGCCTACAGTTTCAACTGAGAGTTGTCCTCATTATTTCTCTCTCCTTTAGTGACTTACCTCATTTACCATTTGCAATCACTTGACTTACCTCGTAACCCACCAGGTCTTCCTGCTAGTTGTCAAGTCCGTAGACCCAACTAAACTTTAGCCAGCTGTTAGGTCCTGCAGACCTAACTGGTCTTAGGCCAGCTGTCAGGTCCCACAGACTCAGCTAGACTTCCGGCCAGATATTAGGTCACACCTTGACTTATCTAGACTTCGTGCCAGTTATCATATCCTCAAAGCTAACTGAGCTTCAGCCTTGTGTCATATCCTCTAGATCTGTCAATTCCTGTACACTTAGTAAAGGTATCAAATCAATATAATATCTAACATTAAATCATTTATCATTTATCAAAACCTGTGTTAACCATTGGCTGGAGTATGTTCCCCTTCTTGTCTTTTAGAGCTTCAAACGGTTCCTCGATCACCACCATGGCATCCCAATCTATCTTAAAGAAATTATCTATCTTCACCATCCAAAAGGTAATCTCCCACAAGCTTCCTCCTTCATACTTTGGTGGGGTGATAAACGCTTCCATCTCTAGGCTTCCTCAGCGGTTAGTCCGACGGAGAGCTAACCCGGCACTCTGATCCACTTGTTAGTTCGTGAGGATCGTACGGATGGTCTTCCTACTATGGTTAGTGCAATGGAAAATGCATCAATACAATAGTAGTAGGGAAATACAATACTAAAGAACAAGAAGGCAAACCCAAGTGACTCGTCGATGTACGTGGTTCGGAGATAACTTGCTCCTACTCCACGGCGTGTCCATAAGGTGGACGAATCCGGCGATCCTTCAGTGGATCAATCCCCGGCAACTCCGGTTAAGCACGAACCTCCTTGTCGATGGAGAAACCTCTCTATAACCTTGACCAAGATTCTCGTGTGCTTGACTAGGAGACTACTAATCTGATGTTAACCACACTAGATTTCGTCAAACTTCATCAAGCACATAAGCTTGGTTTATATATGCAACATCTGAATACACTCAGCTGTTCTGTCCGTTACCAGTCGACTGGTCGAAGCACCAGTCGACTAGTGTACACTCAAGGGCTACTTCAGAACACTCAAACGGCTAGCAATGGCTAGTTACCAGTCGACTGGTCTTGGCACCAGTCGATTGGTGCAGTCGACTTCCCACTCGACTGTTCTTTCTATGAGTTTCTATTTTCGCCCTGAGTTCACCACCAGTCGACTGGTACCCGAGTACATATACACTTGCACTCAATCTCTCAGCTCTCTTGACCCTTCTTTGCAGCCTTGACCTCTTGCCTTCAAGCTATCTTCTCTGTCTCTCGTCCCTTAGATGCATACAAGCCCGCGGCTCGTCTCCATGCCCTCCTTCGTGTATGCCTTGAAGTGCTTCCCTCGGCCTTGTCTTTGCTGCCTTGTCCATGGTCCCTCGGATACTCCATCCTTCACCGGACCCCAAGCCGTCAAGCAGAGTCTCCAGTGTCCTCGCCAGAGCCACATTCCTGGAGTTCATATGCCAAGCCTACATTGGAGTTACGTTGCCAAGGGCTCTCCCTTGGGCTTACACCGCCAATGTCTCCACTTGGACTTTCCACCATTTGCACTTGTACACCTACACACTCCATATGCATATCAGTACACAATGCAAATCCTAACTTAAACTTTGCCTAACATCAAAACCTTGGGTCACAACGATTGCTCCAACATATTATACTTAAGGCATATATCCAACACCCAAAACTTATATTGGATAGTTAAGTTTTCTCTAAGGATGACATTGCAATCTTTACAAATCTTTCTATCCCTTTTCATAATCATAAGAAAGTCAATTTGTGATTTATTTTTTTCATTTTTAAACATGACTAAGTGTTCTCTTTTATTAAAAAAACATATTAATTAATATAAGATCATATGTTATCGCTAAATTTAATATAGTTTTTCCTTTTTCATTTCTTGTTTCAAACCCATAACCCAATGTACCCTCTCATATTCCTCATTTTCATTCCGATATGTTCATTTAGATTACTTCCTATTAAAATTATTTTATTTGGCGGAATATTTGTAATATTTCATTTAAGTCATCCCAAAATTTTATTTGGTAGTTTCATCTAATTCTACTTACTATGCATATACACTAATTATGTTCATAATTTCTTTCACCACTATTATCTTAAGGACTATAATTCTATCTTATTTTCTAACTACTCCTACAACTTCATCGTTTAACGAACTATCTACAACAATACACATTCAATTTCTTATTTTACTTTTTCCTGTGTACCATAACTTAAAACTCGAGTTCGCTATCATCTTTATCTTCTCGTCTACCTATTATGTCTCTAAGGGGTTGAATATATAGTAATAAATAACAATTTAGGGGTTGAAATGTAAAAGATCAATGCTATCAACCCTCTATTTGAATGAGATTATGAGAAATTCATTAATAGAAATAGAAGGGAATGAAATATAAGGTAGAACTTCCTCTCACACTGATTTAGAATATAAAAAAATAGCTATTTGAGGATCCCCTCCATCTAGGGGTGAGTAAAAATTCGGTAAAGTCGAATTAACCGAAACGAACTGATCAAATTTAGAAATTCAGTTCGGTTAATTCAGTTTTCGGTTATTTTTTTAAAATTCGGTTCGGTTTTTAATAAATTCGGTTCGGTTTTAGTTTTAAATTTTGTAATTCAAACAAACCAAATAAGAATATTAATTTAATTTTTTATATTTAAAAATATATTAATTAATTCAAATCTCTTTTTTTATTATTAAAACCGAATAAAATTTTAAAATTTTAGTTAATTCGGTCAAAAATCAAATTAACCGATAAAATATCAGTTCAGTAGGTTTGATTTTTATAGAAAAATTGATCGATTAATTAGTTCAGAGAAATTTTAATTTATTCAATTTTTGATCTATTCAATTTAATCGTTCAATTTTAACTGAATGTTCAATCCTACCTCCATCCCCTTATCTTTTCCCCTCACCTCCAGACCGGAACCGATCCTAACGGTAAAGTGACTTCACAGCCGACTGTGATTTTTGATTTTCTTGTAATAATGATGATGACGACGACTCCACCACCCGGTTCATATAATTAACTTCCATTCCACTCCTTCCACCGATTCCTTCCATTTCACTCCATTTTTATTTTATTTTATTTTTAAACAAAATATCAATATAAAAGTATTTCAAATAAAAAAAGATTCTTTTTAGAGAACCCGAAATCTGTCTGAATCGCGTCGCCGGTCAATTTCAAATGATAGGAAATTTACGATTGGACCGGGTTTTTTAAATATGTTGTCTAGACGTCGACGTCAGCGCTGGGTCCCACGCGGTGTTGGACGGTTATGGATTAAAGTATCTCTCCCTTTGCTTTGAAATTAACCATCGGGAGCGGTGGCGGGTCCCGCGGCGGAGGTGGGCCCGGCGCCATGGCTTTGCGGTTTACCCGCACATGTACCCACGACGGCGCTAGCTGGATTACAGCCCACGAACCACGCGCTTCCGGTTCCGGTCACGTGCGTCGCATCGCGTCGCGTCGAAAGAGCAGTGCGGTCGCGTGCCATGGACCCGGCCCGCGGTTCCTTCTTCTGGAGGAGTCGGATTGCAGTCCTTACTTTTGTACCCGTGTTTTAATTCACGCAACTACGTGGCCCCGACATTAGATTGTCGCTTTGTTTTTGGGTAACAAGAATGAGTGGAAACATTGGTAAAAGTTGTTGGAAAGGCTAATTAAGTAGAGCACATGGACGGTTTGGGGTAGATCTTAAAGGGAGGTAAA
>JBAMIE010000029.1:2953589-2980389 GCA_037177295.1 Kaempferia parviflora | reverse complement strand
AAGCGGTATTAGAACTAGCATTATCTAATGATATTGAAAATATTTTATGAGTTAATCCATATTCTTCTAAAATTAAATATAATAATTGTGCAATGTTATGGGCATGATTCATCAAAAATTCTATAAGCTATCTTGGAGGATTTAAGAGCTATCAATCTAATGACAAGTCACACCTATATAAGAATGAGTTTGTCAATGATCACTCCAAATATCGGAACATAAAGAAACTTTATTATTTAATTTACTAATTTCTTTTTTTTTCCTTGTTTTACTAATTTTTTAATTGTACGAGTAAGTGTAGTCCTACGAACGTTTAACACATAATTAAGAGATTCTTTACAAAAATCTTCAAATGTGCATTTAGATCCAAAACTAAAAGAAAGATATTCTAGGAAAATAAATTTAGCTAATGATTCTCTTAATTTATTATCAGAATATAAAAATAAACCGGAATAAGTACTACTACCGCTGGAAAATCTAGATAATTGTGTTTGAGAACGGTGGAGTTCATATTCCGTCGGGTGCTATGCTAATCACAGAGTACCAGATTGTGCGCTATGCTAATCGCAGACTTATTACCACAATCAAGTCTCATTGGACCATCCCACTGGAACTTCAAGGCTTCTTGTTTAACCAAAAGTAGTTCACACACCTTGACCCATTGCTCGAATTTCTACCTTTGCACTAGACCACATTCACTTATAATGGTTTTTTAAAAACTAAGAAACTTCTTGCCTCTGTCTGCATTGAAAGAAAAATAGACTGTGTTTGCTTATATTGTTGTCTTACTGCCTAAATTAAACATTACTCCTATCGAGGGACATTCAAGGTTTGTATGTTGATTTGTGCACAAGTTGTGCTCTTGCCACTCAACTCCATCTGTTCTTCCACATCACAACTGACCCATATGATTGGGAGGATTGCTGATACATAGATAGTGCTATCTCTCCATGGAGGCACTAAAAGATGATTTTAGCACCTCACTTATTTGCTGAGATATAACAAGTGGCACTACAATCGTTTTCCATAGATGCACTCCTGATTGTTCGCTCTATACTTATGTGAATCCACTCTACACTTGGTCTTGCTTCCCTACTTGATGGGATCATGCTCTTCTTGGTGGGGGAGAATAATGTAGTTAGGCTTTTAATTTTGTTACCTTAAAATTTAAAAAGATTGTTTAAATTTATTTTGGAGATCGTTTGCATTTATTGAGGAGTTTGTTAAAATTTCTGCATAAGAAAGTCTTATTTTTACGATGAATTGATATAAAATGGATTAGGATCCCATATATTGAATAATCCTTCAGTTTAACAATATTTTCGACTTTGTTGAATTAAGTTGTTCGGGATTTTGCAGTGCGATACTTTGATGAACCATCATCTCTTATCTTCACTATTTAAGTTTAAGTTTGTTCTATAAAATCTTGCCAATTAGCATATTGAAAATACCACAACTCCATAAGTTGTTTGTCTTAAAATATATTGCGTAATTTCATTTGTAATATTGTAAAAGATACCGCTTATTGTAATTACTGGATAAACTTTCTACAATATTGTAGTTGTTGTCCAGGAACTCTAGTGCTTACACTAAGTCAATAAAAATGTGCAAGCCTTTCTTAAGTCTCTTATTTGTCTTATTAATATCATCTGTGCTGATCTTCCACGTACACATCCAAATTGAAATACAAACTTTTATTGTTGTCTAATTCTTCTTTCGACCACTTTACTAATTCTTCTTTCTGTAGGTGTCCTGTAGTATCATACTTTGGCACATTGACATAATTACTATATAGTCAGAGTTACTTTATGTTTATTAACTAATAATAGAAAACTTTCCCTGAATTTTTTTTCTTCTGATTTTCATTCTTATTAAATTTTTCTCTGTACTTTATTTTTTCTTGGCCCATCTAATCTCAAATCAAATTCAGAATTTTGTAAACCTCCCACTGTTATATCAAGTTTAGAATTAATTGACTATTGACAACCTATATTACTGAATTCGACCCTATAAACTTATATTTTTAACTGACCCAACAAAAGGACAAATACAAAGTTATGATAGGAATGTGAAACATAGGTGTAGAATTTTAAGCAATGCTGATCTGTGAGAATAATAGGAAATTGAATAGGTGAGTTGATTGAATGGTAGGGTTGTAAAAATGATCTTAGAGGAACAAAGGGTAGTTGATTTATCGAGTAATGATAGAAATTTAATTTGTGTTGAGAGTTGACTTAAGGAGGATTACATTTTTTTTTTTATTGTTGATTTGGCATTACTAAAGCTTAAGCCATTGGGGATGACCCAATCTATGCTGTTATATGTTGGTGCTGCCTAAGCGGTTTGGATTGCTAGTGGGGAGGGGTGAATAGCGAACTTGCAATTAAACTTTGTTTTCTCTTGCTAACTGCATAGCGATAACACACATTAATATAATAAATAAACATGTAAAGGAAAACATGATACGATCCTTTACTTGGTTCACAACCCCTGTTACATCCAAGTCCTTATGCACAAAGTGCCTGTCCACTATCCTTCTCTTTGGTAAAGTGCCGGAGGCGGAGAAGCCTTTTACAACTTTGGAGTACACTATAGAGAATGAAAGAAAGATTAAAACAGAAGTTGAAGCACTCGTCGTGGTTGTGTGTTGTCTTGAATAGAGCTCCTCGCCTCCTTTTATAGACGCTGCTGGAGGTGGCAAGTTGATCTGAAAGTCTATTTGGTCTACAGGAAACCGATGACATGGCAGATAGAGCTCAACTTGGTCACCTTCGAATGACTTTTTTTTTAGTATGCTGCCATGTATCTTACGATCGCCTGATCTTGAATTCCGATTGTCCGTTCCCGCCTACATCAGATCTCCGCTGTTGGATCAACTTCCATGTTTGGTAGCCCGATCCTGTTACAGATAAGGATTATTGGATTATCTTGTGCTTTGGTCGAGCGGTTGGTCTGATCGACTAGAAGATCAGGTCACCGAACCTCTTGACTTGAGTCTACCCTCGTCCGATTACAAATCATTCAACTCTCGTCTCACCAACTCACCTTGCGCATGCTTCCTACTGGTTTTTCGTGCTTTGGATGCCGGAGTATTGTTTTGTAGATTCTCATTTCTTGGATGCACCGTCGTCTCCCTTCTTGTGCTATCCTTCTTGATCTCTTGCGTCTTTTGCCAAGGTCTTGCTGTCTCCGATGTTCATCATCCTTTTTGATCCCTCATTGTCCCATACAACCCTTCATCGTACTCCATTGGATCATGAACCATTGGGTACCTGTGTATTCGCCTAAGTCCTTGCACACCTAGACACACAAATAAGAATCACAAGCAAGGCCTAAGCTAACCTTATTTGACAACGCATCAAAACACTCATGGCTCCACCACTTGGGGTTCTAACATTATATTGTTCATACTCCCTTGCTTGTCCCTAATGTGTGGGTGGGTGGATTGAAATTTGATTGGTCCATGCTCATTTTGTTGAGTGTCATATGTTATTTATTATTTAGTTATTGACACCATAAGGATTAGTGATGGGAGCTTGCCCTCTGATACAATGTATATCGTGATTGGTTGATGACATATGATTAAGCTGTTGAAAAAAAATCTGGACTGTTATTTTTTTAACATATTTAAATGGCTTTATGTGTAATTTCCCAATTATATTCTGTTTCAGAAGGAATTGTTTGACAAATCTGACGTTCCTATTTTGAAATCTTGAATTCCCAATGTATTCTTTATTTTGTTTTTTTAGGAAAAGACTATTTTGTCTTCCTTTTACCCATTTTTTTTTTTAAATACTTGATCGTTAAGAGCATCATTATAGTCAAGCTAACCTGTGTTTGGCCCAACTGTTTATGTCTGGATAAATAAATTTTGTATAAATAGTTCTGAATTTTTTATTTTCACTCACATTCTTTCTTGTTCTAGTTTTGATGCGCTCAAAATTTCATTTATAAATATAAATAATATGGCAGGAGAGGTTTTTGTGATTGGTAACCATTCATATGCACATTATTACTTTTTTTTTTCTTACCCAGCTGTTCTGCTGTCCAGTTGTTTAAGTATATGCATAACTTTGTTAATACAAGTAGCCAACCTGATGATATTAGCAATGCAATTTCTATTGGCTATTGACTGTTGATGCCTTGGGTTATGAGGTCTTTTCATATCTGAGATTTTTCACATTTCACACATATTTATGTTAATATAGGTTGCATAATCTCGCATTTGACTTTTATATTAGCAAAACAATGTGTTTGTCTTGGCAAAATCATATTTGTATAATGCCTTCTAAAGAAGATTATTCTTTTTTATCATACAGATTAAAGCCGCAATATCTGCAATTGTTTACCCTCCAGAATTCCCTCGGTTTTCTGCTGATATTCAAGCTACCCATAAGAAAACTCTAGACATGTTTGATTTGCTAGAGTTTGTTTTTGGTTTTCAGGTTTGTTGTTTACTCTCTTTCCATTTTTTTATACTTTATTAGTCACATTGCTAAGAAACTAAGGGATATACCCATCTTGCTTTGAAAATGTATATGGTGGCAGGTAAGTCATGTTGGTGATGTTTTGTGTGCATCTTGACTTGTTCAATAATAAATTGTTACTAGGCTTTATGATATAGCCTTTGATTTGTTTTCCATTTTTTACATCTATCAAGTGCTAGAAAGTAGCAATTATACTTTGTTTTCTTGAATTGTGAGACCTTGATATGATCCATGTTTTGAAATTATAATGAAATCATTGACTATGTCTTAACCTATCTTTTCCTTTTTTATCACCAGTAATCTGACCTCCCTTGCTTTTCTTGCTTAGATCTACCAAGGTTTTACTATGAACATTACTAGTATTTAGATGTCAGTGGTTTTGAAATTTTCCAAGTTCTATTCTGCCACTTTAGGTATTTGGAAAGAAAACTTGGATCATCCCTAGCTAGAGATTATTATTTCAATTTGAACCTTAAGATCTTATGATTATAGGTTCAAATTGACCTAAATGTTCAAGAACTCATGAAGTTTCTGAATTCGAGTGAAATCACCAAATGTTTCTCACTGTTCCTAGATAGATAGGATCTCGATTCTCACAATTTTGACTTAATGGAACACACTTGGACATTTTAGGCTTGATGTCCTTGTAGACCAAAACTTGATTATATGAGAACCCTTTTTCAGTTATAGATTGAATCCTTTTAAAGTATTGTCATGCATTCTTAGAAGGCTACTAAATAGTAAAAAGTTCAACACCATCATACTTATATTGCATTGTTCAGATATGTACTATCTCAATAATTTTAGTTATGTTTAATGATACTAATTTAATGTTAAGTATGAATATGCTTTCAATATTACTGGGCATGGAACTAGAGAAAGTATACATATGATCGAACTAGCCTATGCCTTGAAAATGCTATGAGCTGTTCAGAAAAGGTTGACGTAGATAAATAGGGGGATTGCTATGACTATATCCCTTGGTAAATTTACCAAAGAAAAATTATCTATTTGGTATTATGGATGATTGGTTACACAGAGACTGTTTCGTTTTTGTGGGTTGGCCCGGCCTATTGTTCTTTCTTTCCTTGTGCTTATTTTGCTTTAGGAGGTTGGTTTGCAGGTGCAACTTTTGTAACTTCATGATATACTCATGGATTGGCAAGTTCCTATTTGGAAGGTTGCAATTTCTTAACCACTGCAGTTTCCAGTCCTGCGAATAGTTTAACACATTCTTTGTTGCTACTATGGCGTCCGGAAGCACAAGGAGATTTTGCTCGGTGTCAATCGTGGTCTGTGGACTTTTGTTGCACCTCCTGGTGCTTTCGGACTAATAAGTTTCATGTTACGTCGAACTTGCTCAATCTGTTCAACCCCATTTCAAGCTTCTCAAGAATTGTTGAAGTGCCTGCATCCTCATGAGAACTTCATAGCCCCCAGCTGAAATCAGGAACAAGAATCATCTGATTATAGGTAGTTGGTTCCATGATTGCTGACAATCAGAGACTAATGGATGGCATTGGAGCTGCTCAGTTCCTCACTACCTTCTCTCCGGGTTTTCTGGTTTATGGCATGCTGAAGTATCATCTCCGACTGCTGCCAGGACTCAGGAGCAGTCATGCACTCTTGGACTGTTGAGCAAGTAAAGAGCCCATAGGACGCAGGGAAACATTCTTCCCCTTCGAAGATGTGGTCCTTGAAACAACTTCTTCCCCTTCCCCCTGATGCCGTGTGATCCCTCCTATTGTAGGTGATGAAGTGCGAAATGGGGGCACTAGTTTCAGCCATTTCCCTAAAGAAACCCTTGAAGAGTTAATCCAGTAAGGTGCCCCATCATCACGGGTCAACGAGAAGTGGATCTCCCTAAGAATTACTCTAGATCCACTTCTACCTGAACATGTGGATTCCAATTCTCTAACAGATAGATTATAAATGCCTGATATAAATTTCAAAACGGTATTTTTGTTGGATTTTAGTAACATAACATCCTACGTTGTGAGGTTATGGGTTCCATGCTATTCCTGTATTGGATCTGTAAGGAAGTTCTCTGGTCCCAGTGCTGAATCATACTTCCTGGCCTAAGTTCTACTTATATTGATTTTGCCTACTTGAGGGGAGGAAGAGGGGAATGAAAATAAGAGCATTGGGGTAGGGAAGAGGGGAAAGAAGAGAGGGGGAGGGATTCCCTTTATTTTGTTTACCTGAAAGGGGAGGGAACCAAGAGGAAATAAGAGAAAATGACAACAAAGTCGTACAAACTGATCTTTTTAACACTTCCCTCTATTTCTCTCTTCTTCTGCCACTTTTGGAAGAAACAAAAAGTGGGGAAAAGAGATCTAAATTCTTCTCAAGCAAACAACATTAGTGATATAGGTCACTCATAAACCTGGTCAAGATCTCCTTTTTTGTTGGGATGCCGAAGATTGACCTCAGATTGATTGAGCTGTGAGCAGCAGTCTTTAATAGAAACAACGAGAAGAAGTTTAATTGCACATTAGAACTGCCTTTACAGATTTTAGAGGAGATCTATCCAATCCAGTCCCAAATAATTCTGTGATGTTATGCTTTTTGTGCAGTTACATTGTGCCAGTGAACATCTTATGGGAAAATTATGTGCAGGACATAAATAATGAAGGAATGCATATGGTCTATGAATTAATATGTGGGAAAATTTGCCATTGTACCTTCCACTTCAATATTTATACTGAATTTCTTTCATTTCTCAGTAATTTTGTAGCTTTGCTAAACATACTCTATTTTGTGCAGAAAGATAACATCCGTAATCAGCGAGAAAATGTTATTCTTGCTTTAGCAAATGCTCAGGCTAGGCTAGGCTTACCTGCTGAAATGGAACCAGTGAGTAACTCTGTTACCTTTGAATATTTTTTCAAATATTTTTTCAATATTTTTATTTCATATTTTTTCAACAATATGAAATCCAACAATATCTTCCAATATTTTTTCCTTTGAATTCTGGGTATTGCTTACTCTATAGGATGCAGGATATTTTATACTTTTTTTGTGAAACTTTTCTAGTTCTGGTGATATGATTGGTTTCATATTTCATTCTTTAGTCTTATTTCTCAATTGCACATTTTAACTGCTAACATGTATCTGATGCAGGATATGTAAACTTTTGTTGTGAAACCTTTGTTAGACTTAGATATCAAGCAGTGTGAATATGAAAGAAAGAGAAGTTGGAGAACTAGGGATCAAATCTAGGTTTCCTATGTAGTTAGTGAGGAGAAAGAATCACATCAAAGTTACAGAGAATTATGGAATCATCTGTCTACACGAGATGTTTTACTACTCTAGGACTCTAGCTCATTGGTCAAGCTTTCTTTGGTATCATGTAAGCTTAGAGACTAGGAAGGTACTAATGGCATCAAGATCTGTTAACTCTGAAGCTAACATTCATTATAGAACTCTACGGGTCATCGTGTTTAGGCATTATGCAAGCTATATAAATAGATCAATGTTCAATTCTAGAGGAAACTTTAATTCAGAGACATGAAGATGAATGTGCTGCCACATTGTAATATTTCCCTTCAAGTTGCATTGTTCTTTTCTTATTATCCTTCTCAAGATTCAGGACCCTATGGTGTCATCCATTAACTTGCTAAAGCATGAGCACCTATGGAAGGTCTCTTTTCATATTACATGTCATCGTGTTTAGGCATTATGCAAGCTATATAAATAGATCCATGTTCAATTCTAGAGGAAACTTTAATTCAGAGACATGAAGACGAATGTGCTGCCACATTGTAATATTTCCCTTCAAGTTGCATTGTTCTTTTCTTGTTATCCTTCTTAAGATTCAGGATCTTATGGTGTCATCCATTAACTTGCTTCAGCATGAGCACCTATGGAAGGTCTCTTTTCATATTACATGTCATACTGATAGGGTGAATAATGAATCAAGCCTTCATGGATAGGCTTGGTATTTGGCTTCATAAAATCTCTTTATGGTCATCTGAGGTTTTACATGATAAACTTGGACATTTTCTTTGGTTAATAGATAAAGTAGAACATGACTATAATTAAGTTGGTCATCAATGCTGAAAATAAATTTTGTAAACATTGTTCATCAACAGCCGTGCTAAAATTCTTGTATGAAATCTTTTATAGTCTCATTTTAAGTATTTAATACAATTTAGTATATTTTGAAGATTCATTTACAAATTAATTTGATTATTCCAAATATAAATTTTAATTATGCGAGTTTGGTTTAAATTCTAATAGATAGAATTTACGTCTGAATTCTCTTTTTTTAATATTAATTTCCTACATATTGTTTGTACCTATTAAACTTAAGGAACCATTTAACTAATTTTTATGAAGATTTTTGCAAGTCGTGGTCATAATGATACATGCCAGCAATCAACTTCTTAAAGCTTTATAAAGAAGCTCTTAAAATCTTAATTTGAATTTATACAACTATTCATAACATGCTTGCTAAATTTCATTTATTAACTTAAGTTTACAAAACTAATCAACTTGTCTCTGCCTTACAGCTTGTGTTCGCTAAAAGGATCAAGCTTGACCTGTGCTTAGTTAGCCCCAATAAACAAGCTTGAGCAAAATTCTTTTAGATTGAAACTATGGTGCATTGTGAAGCTTTAAAATTTTGAACCATGTTGGAGTTTTAGTTGTTGATTGGGACGATACGATTTCACTACCATATCATGAGGCGGATGCGTTATGTTGATATGATTTTGGTATTTTTTCTTTTAAAATATAAACATGTATTATATAAAAAAGTTTTTATTAATATTTAATTGCTATAAATACTCATTCATTGTTGGGGTTATAGCCATGCCCTAATAATAATAATAATAATAATAATAATAATAATAATAATAATAATAATAATAATAAGTACGTTATCATTATATTAATTAATCATATCAAATTAATTAAAATATATAGCACATATATTATTATTAATTATAGCACGTATATATATTATTAATTATAACACATGTAAATTAATATATGCCTAAATTTTAATTTAATAACCTGACCCTTTTCCATCTCTCTCATCTCTTAGGTGGCGTTTGGTTTGGGATGTAGGAATATGAATGAGAATGAATTTGATAGTAGATTGGAATGAAAATGTTATGCCCGAAGGAGTCCATCAAAATCGGACATCTCCCCCCTTATGACAACATATGAATCTTGGATACATAGCCAACAAGCACAATAACCACAACTCACATGACTGCTATCAACGCAATAGACTACAACTCACACGACCGTAAATAAATACAGCGGAAGATAAACAAAAGTTCAGCCCAGACGGCTGATACAAACACAAATCACACAAGATATTGCATGCTAGAATGACTTGCACATTAATAAAACCCAAAAGCGAATAAAAGTGACCACAAGGCTCAAAACTATAATCATGACTGCATATTACAATACCAAGTCGGGATATAAAGTACAAAATACCAAGTCCGGATATAAAGTACAAATAGCGTAGAGCGGAATATCATAGAAAATAAAATTCAGATGTGACGTGGACGGGCTAGGATCCTCCCAAGCAACTCCTCGAAGATCTACCTGTTACATGAGGAAAGTAAAACATACATAGGGGTGGTGAGCCCGGGTGACTCAGTGGGTAATAGACAGAGATAGTGCATGGTGAAATCATGCCGATAAGAAAATAGAGAACAAAGGTATACAGTTTCAAAGGTAAAAATTCACCATCTGAAAATGACATAAATATGCATCTACTATATAATCAACCTACTTTGCAAATAATACCATGAGTAATGACAGGTAATAATCAATATGAGTATAACATATCAATAGTATGTATCAGTGCAAGTAACAGGGATAGATCATCTAAAGTATGAGTCGCACTCCACCACAGGTAATACTATCATACGTGGAAGCAATGCTCCACCGGTAATATGGGAGCCACGCTCCACTAGGCAATACATTATATGTGGGAGTAACGCTCTACCACAAGCAAACCATCAGATGTAGGAGCAACACTCCAGCACAAACATACAAGCGACAGAAATATCTAACTATCTAGCTATGGATTGCGCGAGATTACTCTTTCACAAATCATGACAGTCCGAAATGTCAGGGTCTCTATCTACGCGAGATCTCTCTACCATAAATCACGGTGGGCAGACAAGAAGTAACTATCTAGCTACGAGGTATGGTGATCACTATACCACAGATCACTGTATAACAAGGATAACAATACAACAAGCATATCGTAATCAATGTCAACTCTAGGAGACATTAGTTGACAAGATCTAGTCATTGTCAACTCTCTCAACATCGTAGTGGAGACACAATCGTTAACCACTCGTAGGAGACATTAGTTGACAGGATATACATATTATAATATAAACAACGTTACAGTATAGTGTTACTTGGTAACCAACTACATCCACAGGAGTATATGAACTCTACGCAATGATACACAATCATACCTAGCATGATACACACGTATCTCCTGAAATATGATCTATCAATCATATATATCTATATGTAAAATAAGATCCATAAGCTGTCTACCGAACAACATTTACAGTAGGTAGCAACACCTATAGTGTACATCGGACACGTGTGCACACTACATAGTAGGTATAATCAACATGATCCTCTAAATGTACACACCATATATATGTGCACATACAACATAGGTGTGATCAACATGATACCTCTAATAATACATATCCGACACGTGTACACACAACATAGGTACAATCAACATGATACCACTAATAATATTCACCCGACATGTATGTACATACAACATGAGTATAGTCAACATAATACTTCTAATAAAACATACTAGACACGTGTGCAAATAAATATAATCAACAAGATACTTCCAATGGAACTCACCAGACACGTGTGCACACATAACATAGGTATAATTAATAAGATACCTCCAATCAAACATATCAGATGCACACATAACATATATAATCATCAATATACTCTCAAGAGAACATGTCACACATGTGTGCACATACAACATATGTATAATCAATCAGATACTTCCAATAGAACATATCAGACACGTGTGCACACTCAACATAGGTATATTCAGAGTCATGATCCATCAATCATACATATCTATATGCATGCAAGATCTAACATGTGTCTACCAACAACATATACAGTAAGTAGCAATACCTATATGCTAGTGTACACCGGACACGTGTGACACTAACTTATGCATAATCAACATGATAACTCCTATAGTACACACTATACACGTATGTACGCTACAGAGTAAAATATCTAAAGACGAGATTGTATAGATAATAAACAAATTATCTCTAAGATCAAGCATATAAGTATCAAGCTCAGATAAAACATGAGTAGCTCATGTCAAGGTAAAGCAACCTAATCAGTCAACAAAATCCATGCACTAAGGTAAATGAACTAATGGAGTTAAAGAAGAAAAATCCTCCTTTACTATGTAGCTCGTGTCAAATAAATCCCACGTTGAGACGCTCGTCTTGAATTAAAGTACAATTTAGCTGCCTTCGTATGAATTAAATAGCTAAATTAAATCTCTAAAACTAATTAGGGTAACCCTAATTGAACACGATCATTGCTTAACCTAATTAATGAACATCAATTAATCCCAAATCCAATTAGGGTTAGCCATAATATTAACCCTAATTAATCCATCATTCTTTCACATTCAATATTCTTATGTGTTAATCAATTAAATCATGATAATCTTTCATGATAAACATATTTAATTCATCAACATGATCAATTGGATAATAAGCCTATCCTTAACCCTCCGATCTATCCAAGATTTACCCAAATCATCTTATCACAATTGAATCCCAACTTCTAATTGGAACTAAAATAAGTCAAACAAGCTTAGGTAAAGAAATTCGTTACCCTTCGGCTTCTCTTCTTCAAAAGTAGTTCATCGCGACGACGACGACGATAAGGCCACCCATCATTGACAGTGCAGTGGAGGTTGGCACACGTCAACGGTGAGTTGGGATGTCTGGTCCAGCAACTGCGGCGGCGAGTGAAGGTGGAGCACCAACGTCTCACGATTGGGGTGGCGTGGCGGTTCAACAATGGTAGAGATCGACATGGCTTGGCACAACCGAAGGGGCGACAGTGGTGGATCCAAGGCTAGTGCATGACCGAAGTAAGGCTTTGTTGCCGTTAGCCCTTCGGTGTTCGTGGCCAGAGGAGGGAGGCCAGCGATCGGATGGCACGGTGTGATCGGGTAGTGGCTCGATTAGGTGAACTTGGCGGTGGAAGTGGGAATCGGTCGAAAGGAGAGGCGGCACGCGACACAACGCGAACGACGCGGTCGGCGGGTCGGCACAAGTGAGGTGCGTGGCAGCGAGATTGGGAGGGGAAGAGGTGACAGTGTCCCTTTCACGGCCGACGACGATAGCTAGGGCATGGTCCAGTCGGTGATGAATCGGGGAAGGGGTGGGGGATTGGCTGGAAAAGGCTCAGGTGAGGAGGACATAATAAGAGAAACTTAGGTTTTAATGATTTATACTTAGGTTAAATTAATTAAATCCTAAGTTAATTCCTCAATCAACTCCCACTTAAATGGATATTCCAAATAGACTTTCTAAGCTTAATTGATTCATCTCGTTAAATGTATCGTACGGACTCCGTTTGAATCTCGAAAAATTTCTAAAAATTCTGTAAGATTATTTTTTCAATAACACTTATTATTGTTGTTTTTCACAGGGAATGTGTTTAGCCATTTCAATATTGTTGTTTGGTTTATAAGCTGGATTAGGGATTAATGATTGGTTAATTAATTAATTTTGAATTAAGACTTAATAATTAATATTAATTAAAGTAATTGATTAATTTATTTATCTTAGAATTAATTAATTAATAAATGAATAAATTAATTTTGAATTATTTTTTGGAATTAATTAAAATAATTGATTAATTAATTAATTCATTTCGAATTAAGGTTTAATAATTAATAATTAATTAATATTAACTAAATAATTGATTAATTTATTTAGTTTAGGTTTAATTAATTAATTTCTAATTAATTTAGAATTTAGTAATTGGTTGGTTAATTAATTTCAGATTTAATTAAAATAATTAATTAATTTTGAAATAAAGTGTTTAATTAGTTAATTACTTATTTTAATTAATCCTAAATTAAATTTGAAATTAAAACAATTAATCAATTACTTCAATTAATACTAATTAATAATTAATCCCTTATTTTAGTTAATTCCAAATCAATTCAAATTCATTCAATCATAATTTATAAATTATTTTAATTAATCCTAAATTAAATTCAAAATTAAACCAATTAATCAATTACTTCAATTAATACTAAGTAATAATTAATCCTTAATTAATTAGTAATAATTAATCTATCAATTATTAATTAATTATTAAATTTGAATTAATCCTAAATTAAAATTGAAATTCACAAATGTTTTTAATTACATAGGGAATCCCTCCTCCAAAAAGAAAAGATGCGTAAAGAGATGAGAATGAATTCTAAACCCACCTTTTGTCCATTCCAAATTATTTATGAATGATTCCAAAATTGTTATTCCCAAATTCATTAACCAAACACCTTATATTTATATTATTCGATTCCCTCATTCCCAATCCCCTAAACCAAATGACACCTTAATTTTGCATCTCCCTTTGTGACTTCAATTGTGATTTGGTCAACAATGGCTTCCTTTGATCAATGCTCCCTGCTTCGACCATAGATCCCACCTCAGGTCGTAAACTAGTAATCATTATCTGTGTGTGACTGAAATTCAATAGGTTGACACTTGCTTGTGCCACTATTGGTAGCTATTTGCTGTTATTGTTGTTGGTATTTGTTTGCTCATAAAGATCCCAGGCCATCTCCTCTTTTTATAGCCCCTCTCCTTTGAGGTCCCCCTCGTGTGATCAATAGAAGGAATCGAGTTGCGGTATGATCGGCATGAGTATGCCAATGAGGTCTTGTGTCGGAACAATAAAAACAGCTGGTATTGAGCGATATGGGTCAGCAAAGAAAACTTAGCGGGATGATGCTTATTGTGCACCAATATAAATTCCAAGATTAAAAAATTTATGATATACTGTTCCTTTTACTCCTCTCGTAATCTGGTACAGATGTTGGTTGGTTGCATATGCTCGGAATGGCCATAATGTTTCTGATTAAATTTGTTAGAGATGGCTATATTCTTATATTTGGTGCACATACTAACTAGATTGTTCCTTCAAAGTTGCGTGCATAAATTTGGTCATTTGAGCATTTCATTTTACTATTTTGAAATGCAGAAAGTTGATGAGAAGGCTATATCTGAAGTATTTCGCAAAGTTTTGGACAACTACATTATGTGGTGTAGATACTTGCCTGTTCGGGTAGCTTGGAACAGGTATGCCCAAACTGTAGTTTCTCGAAGATAATTTTATTGTTAAAATGTAGATGAAGACTAACTCTTTTTGCAGCTTAGAAGCATTGAATAAGAACCGGAAAATCATTTTGATTTCTTTATATTATCTAATATGGGGTGAAGCTGCTAATGTCCGTTTTCTTCCTGAGTGCATTTGCTACATATTTCATAATGTAAGTATCATTCTTGTTTACTTCATTGAGATGCATTCTTGTTGCTGTTCCTTTTAGGATGATCATAGTAAGTTTGTTTGATTCTTCTTCATGATGTTTTCTTGGAATGTTTCTCCAACTTTTGGACGTTCTTTTGCTATTTACGGTTGTTGGTATACTATCTGACATATGCCTATGCTTGGTATAACTTCCTTTTGTGTTTACTTTTGAATTTATTTATGGAGCGCAAGTAGTTACATACATGTCCAGATACCCTTCCAAATTTAGTTGGGGTCAAGTTGAAATCATTGATATGTGAATTACTGTGTCTGCAGATGGCAAAGGACTTGGATGCGATCCTTGATTCACATGAAGCTTCACCTGCTTCTGTATCATACTTGGAACAAGTCATATGTCCCATATATAATATTATGAAAGCGGTGGGTTCACATGGAAGTAATTTTAAAGTTTAAGCTCAATGTTTTCCTTGTCACTACTAGGCACTATTTACTAATTTTGACTATCCTATTGATGGGGCATTAGCTCTATAGGAGTTTTAAGTTGAATGGGTTTCACATGCTTGAAGATATGCTTGGAATTTGATTGCTGGAATATCTGTCTCTGTTACAATAGCTTTGGAACTTTCTTTTGAGAGAAAAGAGGGAACATTCAACCCCTGTACTCATATAAGTTTGGAGAACTTTATTCGTGTTAGTTCTCAATTTTACTTTGAGATTAAATATGTTTGTGTTGTTTGTAGTTGTAGTTTGTGGTTTACTGCTTTTCTGCTACCTGCTTTGTTCAAAACAAACTATCACTCAGTGGATCAATTTAAAGTCCAAGCTATCCAGCGAAGATATTTGCTAATTTTGTTGCAAGATCCAGATTGTGTTGCAAAGAGGAACCATTCTTAGGCATAAAGAATGCTTTAATATGAAATAATTATATTTCCATTGCATCCTATTGAAAGTATACAGGATATTTGATTTGTTTTGATCTGGAATATAAAAACTTTTCCAATGAGGTTTATAACTTGAGCATGAATTAAAATCTTGTGCCTAGATGGTTGAAAGGGGGAAACATTTCGTTCTACCTGCCCACTAGAAAGACCTGACACCAAGCCCAGCGGCAGTTGCTCACCCCTGCAGTTGCCGTAGAAGGCTTGCGTGACCCCCTCGGCCGTGTCGGAGGGGTCGCGTGACCCAGAGGCCACGTTGGAGGGGTCGAGCAGTTGTGTCGGAGGGGCGCATGACCCAAGCAGACACACCGGAGGGGTCGCGTACCCAGCTGCCGTGCTAGAGTGGTCCCGCGGCCCCCCCCCCCCCCGGGTCGCATGAGTAGGTTTTTTAATTAAAATTGATAACTTATATTTATTATCTTCCTATAATAGGGATAATTCAAATATGCATCCAAGGATCGAGTCCCAATTTTGACTAATTAATGGATAAATTTTTCTTAATGGACAGTTGACCTAAGAACGTTGGGCTGTGGGCTTCCCGCTGAGAACGCTTCTCGATTTACCCTAGCTGGTGGGAAACTTCTGGTGTAAGTTGGATACTTGTGTGAACTAAAAAAAAGTAAAAAAAAAAGATAATCCTAAGAGGTTTAATTAAACCATAATAAAGTTATTTAATTATTTATATATTTTATTTATTTTAATTCTAAAAATATATGATAATTTTTAAATTTATTTATCTCCATATTTTTTTTTAAATATGTTTTCTTTTTTCTTTTTAATATTTTATTTTTAATTAATATATTTTATATTTAAAAAATACCATAGAGAAATCACGAGACTCCCGCGGCCGCAGAGGGGTCGCGTGAGGGTCGGGGATTATCTTAATCAACCCCGATAGGGATAATCTAAAGAGGCTTAATTAAACCCTAATAAAAATATCTAATTAACTAGATATTTTATTTATTTTAATTCTAAAAGGTTTATAATATTTATTTATTTATCTCTATATTTTTTCCTTTTTTAAAAATTATAATATATATATATATATATATTTTAAATATTTTTTAATTAATATATTTTATATTTAAAAATACCGAAACCATATCGGCATGGTACCAAACAGTATTGTTCCAGGCATAGACTGAAACTTTAATACGGCTCGAGATTTTAATCCATGAACTTGAGTATTGCAGCGAAGCGGAGAGGCATGAAGTTGGGTCTGTTGACAAGCCATAACTCCCAATTATGTCTGAAATTTGAAAATGAGATAGTAGATTGATGACGGTCATTTTTTGGATTGTCTATCTCTTATTTCATCTCCTAGGAGACTTTTGTGACAAGAAAGGGATTCAAATTCTTTTGCTATTCTTCATTCTTTGTCTCTATTAGTTGTTTACTGTCATGTTTAAGAAAGCTTATCCAAAAAATTATGGGGAATAAAAATCTCTTTACATGCTGTGTTCTTTTTATTATAAGTGCACTGTATGAAATGGTGGCACGTTGGGTAGCTTATCTCTTTAATATGCTTCAGATCCTTAAGATTGTATCATCATCACCAAAAAATTCATGGTCGTCTAAATTCCCCTGTTTACTAATTTCTCTGCCAATTTTCAGGAAGCTGACAGAAACAATAATGGAAAAGCTGCTCACTCTGCTTGGAGGAATTATGACGATTTCAATGAATTTTTTTGGTACTTTTAGTTGCTTTGGTTCTATTAGAACTCGTTTTGGATGCCTTGTTATTACATAATCTTACTAACATGTAGGTCACGTTCTTGCATTAAGTTGGACTGGCCGCTAAGAAAGGAGTCACCATTTCTACTAAAGCCAAACAACCATAAGAGGGTAAGCTCTTAATGTCTCAATTCAATTAGCTTATTTTTCAACAAATTGCAGGTTTGATGCTATTGTTAACTGGCTTGATATTAAGTTTATAATTTTATGTTGTAGTTCATTAATGTGCAGTGGATCTTTATCTGTAAATTTTGTTCTTTCATTGTCTCAATACCTATTCGTTCTTCCTCCAAGCTTTTATCAGTATTATAGATTCTTTTTTAAAATCCTTTTCTTCATGGCTTTCTTGTTATTTAATAATTCGACATCTGTACTCCAGTATCTTCTCATATGCTGCAAAAGTTTAGTCATCTATGCTGCTTTATGTCTTGAGGTGTTGGTTAGTCTTATTTCATTTATGAAATATCATTAAGATACAAGTTTTGAAATGATTTCACGTTTGATGTTTTTCTATTTTGTGCGTTTTGCAGTGTTAAAGGATCCTTCATACTTCTGCAAGTCTGTTATAATATGCCTACTATTTGTGACCCTTGCTTTTGCAGACTGGAAAAACTGGCTTTGTTGAGCACCGGACATTTCTGCACTTGTATCGCAGTTTTCATCGTCTATGGATTTTCCTTTTCTTGATGTTTCAGGTTTAAAATATTTCTTTCATTGGTTTCTTCCAGTTTGTTGTTTTCCATCTGTATGATAGATATTATCCAAAATATGCTATGAATTTGTGCAGGTGTTGGCAATTATAGCTTTCCATGATGGGCACATCAATTTGAATTCCTTTAAAGTAGTACTTAGTGTTGGACCAGCACTTTTCATCTTGCTCTTCATTGAGAGTACGTGACCCATGTGATTTTTGCAGTTTTCACAATTTCTCAGAAGTTCAATTTTATGACACAATCAAATCACAATATATATTTTTAAGGTTATTTTTTTAATAAGTTTTGATTCTTACATTCTCTCTGTCTGTCCATCACTTATCATTCAGGCTGTTTGGATGTTCTACTCATGTTTGGGGCATATCGTACCACTATACCCTTTGCTATCTCAAGATTGTTTATACGATTTGTCTTGTTTGGCTGCAGTTCTGCATTTCTAACATATCTTTATGTGTGAGTTGAATGAAAATACACGTCATTCTTTCTTAAAGCCAAGAATTAGAAATTCCTCATACTTTTTTTGACTTATCCAAATTCAGGAAAGTTTTGGATGAAAGAAATAAAGCAAACTCTGATTCAACCTACTTTCGCATATACATCCTTGTTTTGGGTGTTTATGCTGCTGTTCGTTTAATGTTTGCAACTATAGTCAAGATTCCAGCTTGTCATTCTCTATCAGATTTATCAGACAGATGGACTTTCTTCCGGTTCTTCAAATGGATTTACCAAGTAATTTTATTTACTTATTGAATAATGATTTACATTTTAACCCTAAGGATAAGTATTCTTACATTATTATTTGAATTATTAATTTCAGGAGAGGTATTTTGTTGGGCGTGGGCTGTTTGAGAAGTCAAGTGATTATGCCCGGTAATTTTTTGGTAGCGTAGTATTGTTTATTGCTGTCGATTTTATTTCAGTACATACAGTTTGTATTCTAGAATCCGATTTGGAATTGGCAGTAACATATAAGGAAACTGACTGTTGATATGTAGAGCCAATGATAAGTTTATATAATTTTATTTAAAAGCATCATTCTAAACTGGGCATGAGGAATATTATGATACCATCATGAACTTTTCCTCTTAGTTACATTGATTTCTGTGCATATTCTGCATGACTTTTGTGTTCTGTGTATATTGTTTTCCCTCCCTTTCTCTTCAATTATTTTGTTTGTGTAACAGATATGTTTTTTTCTGGCTGGTCATCCTTACCTGCAAGTTTGTATTTGCTTATTATCTCCAGGCAAGCAGATTTACATTTGTTAATCTTTGTTGTTTCTAGCAAGTGATAATTTGTGGTTTTGCATCCTTCCTGTTCCTTTGCTTATCTTCCCTTCTAATTTCTCTGATATATTGGCAGTTTTTTTTTTTTTTTTTTTTTTTTAATTTTGTAGATTAAGCCACTAGTTGAGCCTACCAGAGCAATTGTTGATATGACAAATCTGCGGTACTCCTGGCATGACCTTGTATCAAAGGGTTAGTTTTGTTATAATGCCTGATGTTTGTTATGCTTACATCTGTTTAAAACTTAGAAACTTTTGTTATATTTTAGAGAAAATTTCATTTTGACCACTACAGTTTACTTACCTTTTCTTTTTACCACATAGTTTAGAATATTATGTTTACCTTCCATAACAAAATAGAAATAAATTAACATCTCCCTCCAACACTAATAGGGAGGACTTTGTTCATCCACATGCTGCACATGTGACAAGTCTGAGCAGGAGATGAAATTGTAATTTCATCTTATAAGTATTATCGAATGTGCTTCCTAAATCTTTCTACCCTTTACCTTTTGTTTTCTCAAACGGTTTTACGTCTTATCATGATCTCTTATTAAAGGAGTTAAAGTCTAAAAAAAACTTCATTCCTCTTGCATTGGTATGGTTGAAAGAGTTTCCTTGCCTCTTCTCGTCATCCTCCTTGTTCTTTTTCTGTGATTTGGTTACTTGGGAATTTTCTATTGTATGTGCCATTTGACTTTCTTGTCATATGCTGATAATGCAAGATGCTGGATTAAAGGAATGTGATCTTTATGGAACAAAACCCTAATCCCATTCTTCCCAATTAATACAACCATTTAAATAATTTGTTGAATATCCCTCAGCTATTGCATGGGAGTATTATAATTTATTCTAGTATTATAAATCAAACTTTAGTATTATCTGAGTTCTCATTGTTCTATTGCTTTATGTAAGGTTTTCTGTCTGCTTTGTGCATATATTTGATACGTTAGTCATATGAAATCAGTGTACTCAATACTGAATGCGTCCATGTTTTAGTATTATAAATCGAACTTTAGTTTTATCAGAGTTCTCATTGTTCATTACCTTATCTGCTTCATGAATTACTGAACATTAGTTATATGAAACCAGTGTACTCAATACTGAATGCGTCCATGCTCTAGTATTACCAATCGAACTGAATAGGTGTACATTTTAAATCAACTGAATAGGTCACGAACAGTATATGTATCATCACAATTATCAGCATAGTGTTTTGACACCTTAATTTTTGAAGCTGTCATTGTAACTTAGGTTCAATATAAGTGTTAGTTTCTTTTAAACTAACCAGTAATTTTTACCACATCTGAGTGGGTAAGGCTTATTAATAAGGTGTTAAAAAAAGCAGAATTCAAATGTTATATACATTTAAGAAGCATCGAGTGTGAATGGTAAAGATGGATTCTTAAGATTATTTATTTATTTGTTTATTTTGATGTGCTGCATTATGATTCATGTTTTCAAATGTTCAAAAAGGGAAGTTTGCTACTATGCTGTCCTTATTGCATATAAAAATTTGTTGATATGAGGCTAACTACAAACTTGCATAAGTTATCACTTTGTTTCGCGTAGAGACCAAAGTAACCGTGTAGAATGTTAACACTTGGAAGTTTAGATCTCCTCTTAATGGTTATAAACAATTGTGTTCTTATTAAGTTTAGATAAAGTTATACAGTGTAGTTTCCTAGCTGTTATTTAGCTTTTTTATTTTTCTAACAGAGTCTACCTATGGAAGTCTGAACCACACAATGATATATGATTTTTTAATATGAACTGTGATCTGAAGCACCTAGTTATTGATCAAAATTCATTCCTTGTGCCAGCAGAGGTGTAACCAAAACTTGCTGCTATGCTTCATAGGCTTGAAAAATCTGAACAAGTCAACAATGGTCTTGAAATTCTGTCAGCCGTACCTATACAGATCATTTCATTTCTAGTTATGTCCATCTGACCCATGCTAATGCAAAGCAAAATACTTGGGAATTTGTTGTGATTCTTACTGAGACATGTATAAACTTTTCCTTGATCTTCAATATCAGTAAGTACAAATTAATTACTGGCCAACGGATGCAGTTGACACCGAGTATGATTCTGCAGAAGGGCCAATGGATGCAGTTATCAAGCTTGCCAATTTGGTCTTGTAACCTAAGATTTTTCTTACATCATGCATTCTATGATAGAAGTTCGGCAGATCTATGTAAATGTTGACGTGTTGAAGTACTACTCCATATTGTACATGATGACCATCAATCATTAGTTGGGATGTGATAATGTTATGACTTCCTTCTATTTTAAAAACATTTCTTTAATTTTTCTTCGTACAATACTAAGTCTACTATGCTTATTTTATCTGTTATATTCTAGTGTGGACGATAGTTTTTTTTAAAATCTTTTTGAATGAGATGAAGGATTTGACTTTAATACTGAAAAAGTGTGGCATAACATTGCTAATTATTTTGTTTGTTATGCATCTCTAGGGAATCACAATGCTTTGACTGTCCTTAGTCTTTGGGCACCTATATTTGCTGTGAGTTTTTTTCTGCTTCAATAACTTAAGGATAAATACTACCTTATATTGTAGTTACAGTTGAAATAAGATCATTTTAATATATTTCCAGATCTACCTCATGGACATACACATATGGTACACCCTATTATCTGCCCTTGTTGGTGGCCTGCTGGGTGCATTAGGTCGTCTTGGGGAGGTAATATTTCAAATCTGTCATTCTGGTGTGGAAAACTCCACAATTAGTAGAATTTCAGTTTTAATTGCTTATATGAAGGATCTCTCATTTGACTCATGACAGATACGATCTCTCGATATGTTTCATAAACGTTTTGAGAGCTTTCCAGAAGCTTTTGTGAAAATTTTGGTCCCATCCCAAATGAAAAGGTGTCCTTTCTGCTCCTCCACTTTTTACCCCTACTGTCAGATATTTACTATGTGCTTTGTGACTCATTTTTCTTTAATTTTTTTGTTAGAGTCACCCAAAACAGAGTTCCTGCTCAGGTAAGACTTCATTTTGTATTAAAATTCATATTACACTAAGGCTCTGATCTATTTTACTAAAAACTTAAGTTCCAATATAATTGCTTTCTGATGAGTGTTAGAAGATATATAGTCCATGGAGGAATGAATAGCCTACAAGTTAAGAATTAAAAAATCTCGAGCTAACTCTAGTAGGGATACGATGTTAGTTCAACACAACAATGGTAAATAAACATATAAAAAGGACGAAGTTCGATGTTTACTTGGTTACAACCTAGGTGATTGTTAATCCAAGGCGGTTGAAAATCTCACTAAAAAATATCTCCTTTTTGGGCGGAGAAGCCTCTTACAAACTTTGAACTCTAACTTGGCTAGGAAAGTACTACAAAGTTGTGTACAAGTTGTTGAATTTCTAGCTCCAGGGGCCTTTTTATAACTATGGAAAATTAATCCCGAAGGCTAAAGGCGTCTTCAAGAAGGCTCAAGGCGCCTTCAAGAAGGCTAAGGCTCAAGGCGCTTCAGTCGGATAAAGTTTTATCGTCAAAAATAAAACTTTATCTTCAGTTCAAACTGCCGCTGACCAACCTTGAAGGCGCCTTCCAGAGTGAAGAGCAGCCAGCTGCTTTATGCTCCGGTTAGCTCCGTTTGCTTCGGTCGGCTCCTTATGCTTCCAGTCGGGTGATCTTGGACATCCGGAAGGGCTCACTTCCTCCCTGGCTTCTCGTCCCTCGGAGCGCCGCGCGTCTTTCTCGTCCGCCGATGTACTCTTGTGTGAATTCTCATCCGTCGGACTCACCGAGCCCGTCGACTCACTTCCTGTGCCGTCCTTCTCTTTCGACGCTTCTTTCACCGACTTCTTCTGTTCCTAAGTTCCTGCATACTTGACATAAGGATTAGAAAATCACATGACCTAACGTAAACTGGTTGATCAAAAATCAACTTGGGGCACCAACAAAAGGTTGAATAAGAAAAGGCTATTTTTAAAAATTCAATATTGTAACAATTAATATTTAAAACATGGTTTACAATTTTGAGCCGTATCAGAGTTTCAGTTTATGATTGGAACGTAGTTTCGGTATTTGTAAAATATAAAATATATTAATTAAAAATATTATAAAAATGTTTTTTACCTAAATATTAAAAAAGAAAAAAAAAAACTATGGTGCTTTGCTGGTATCGATGCCTGGCTCATGCCGCCTGGCTAATTGCTCAAATGCTATATTCCAGAACTTTGGTGGTCAGATTCTTGTCACCTCAATATCATTTCATGCATTATCATGATCTAAAATGTCAGAAAACAATGTATAAAAGGACAACTTGCACGAGGGTTGTTGGATCACATTGGATCGATTATACGCAACCTTACCTTGCATTTTTCAAGAGCCTATTTCCGTGATTTGAATTAGTGACCTTAAGGTCATATGACAACAACTTTATTGTTGCACAAAGGCTCTCTTAGAAAACAATGTATGATATCAAAATTTAAATGAATAAACATGTTAATATAACACTTTTAATACTAAATAGTTGACAAAGTCCTATTAAACTTTCAGTTATTTTGACTTATTACCAAATGAAATGTTCATTATGACTTCAAATGTCAAGTTGATATCTATATAAGGTCAATGTTGTACATTTTAAGTGACCACATTAAAGATTTATCATTGGACATGTGTACCTAATAGCATGTTTGTCACATATACAACAAATTATGTGTACATTTAAACCACCATTTGAAATTGCAACGAGCACCAAATTCAACATTGCATTTGCATGGGAATAAGCATGGGTGCGCATCAAGGTATCTTTTTTTCATTACCTATTTTATTTATAAGAATAAAGGTGATGTACAATATCACTCACAAAATTTGGCCTTGTTTTATTTCTTTTCACCTTGTGATTATCTACTTTTCCCCCCACTACATTAGCTTCTAGCATCATTTCTATCACCATCATCTTTTTATTTTTCCCTTCTTGTTCGAGTTGCTTTTCAACTTGGTTGTTATCTTATTCTTTTTAAATGCTAATATGAGTTAGTGAGTATATAGTCAGAGAAGTCTAGGTGGATGATAATATAATATTATACCTAGGAGGTAATGGTGACAGCGCATGCTGTGCAATGATGCTAGAGTCATGAAATTCAGGTGTCTTGCATATGATGAAAAACTTGCATCTTAGCTGGGGTTAATGCAATTGCAATCTTGACTTGCAGTTTGCATTATTGGGTTAATGGTTTACGACAGCTTTGGAATATCTGGTATTGGGTGCTAGATTCCTGATGACAGTGGATTTGCAATAATCTGTAGGAGAGTTATTAATTGCAGAAGGCTTGTGAAAATGGAAAAAATATTTGGAATATAGAATTTAACTTCTTTGTTGTCACCGAATATTGGATATCATGGAGATTCATATTAGCTGATTATGACATATTCATATGGGTTCAGTTGGGCACCTGGTTGTGATGCTGTGTAAGGTCTGAGACTCTGAGTACTTAAAAAGTGCAATTAGCAAATTTCACGCCTGGTTTTAGTGTTTTGATTTAATTATGCTCAGGAAACTGTGTTTCACAAGTACATAATTCAGATGACTCACTCCTTGTGACTGGAATAACTATACTGCCTTTTTTTTTGCTGCGACATAGTGATCTTCAGTTTTGTGCTTGCTTCTTGATTTTATCCAAATAACTAGAAACCCAAACAAAATTCTTTATATTAGATGTACACATAGAAAGTGTCCCTTATTACGTGAGTTTACTTTTTAAATACTTAATGTGTTCTTTTAGATTAACAGGAATGCTATTTTTATGTTGGGACTTGTTCTTAAGATGCCTATTGTTCCTGTTGATGCTAGGAATCAAATGATACAGCCAGAGACTTTGCAGCTAAATTCTCCCCTTTTTGGAATGAAATTATCAAAAGTTTGCGTGAAGAAGACTACATTAACAATCGGTAATCAAACTTTTGAAGTGTGAATTCTGAAATTTACTCATATTGAGTTTCTTTTTATTGAACTTTATGTTTCTTTTACTAGTTGAATTAGTCTAGGTTAATACTTTTGCTGCATGCTTAATTCCAGTGAAATGGATTTGCTTTCTATTCCAAGCAATTCTGGGAGTTGGCGATTAGTACAATGGCCTTTGTTTCTTCTCACTAGTAAGGTTTGTCAACAACCATAATAGCTTCGTTTTTGAACAAAACATATGACAATTGTCATGTTGATTGTAATGTATTTTTGGTGGTTAGATTCCATTGGCAATTGACCTTGCTTTGGATTGCAAAGACACGCAAGATGATCTATGGAACAGAATTTCAAAGGACAAGTATATGGCATATGCTGTCAAGGAAGTGTTCTACAGTTCAGAAAGGATTCTCCATTATGTATTTGATGGTGAAGGAAGATGGTATGCAGATTGTTGTTTCACTAGTTCTGTTCCTAAGAATAAATAATAATTTTTATGTATCTTGTGAACTAAAGAATGGTTTATTGATGACAGGGTGGAAAAATTATTTCGTGAGCTTAATAACAGTATTTCAGAGGGCTCATTGGTAGTGACCATAACACTTAAAAAGCTGCAGTTGGTCCTGTCAAGGTTCTCCGCCTTAACTGGGCTGCTTGTAAGTCTGTCTGAGACCTGAGCTTATTCCTCTTACAACTATATGTAACGTGAAAGAAATAGAAAGTAGCCATAACTCATAAGTTCAATCAATATTGCCATCTTTGTGTGTGATCTTGTTGTGATTCTTGGATGCTTGTTCTTAGGGTTCAGTTGATATTAAGAAATTATGTTGGATTATTGATTAACCACCTATTGAGTGCATTATTATTCCAACATTTAGAGCATAATGTTTCACTGCTTCTTACTTTCATGACATTTTAAATTTCAGACCACATGTTAGGTTTCTGTTTCTGGTACTTTCTGATTGTCAAAAATTTTCCACAATGTGATACTTGCACTTGATTACTAATTCATTAAGCAAAAATAACTGAAATACAGTTTGAACTTTTTCTGCTTTTGTTCGTTCTTGCATATAAAATTTCCACCCTAGTCCCATTTGATAGAATTCTGCTCTAATTCATATATA
>JBAMIE010000029.1:2925039-2935418 GCA_037177295.1 Kaempferia parviflora | reverse complement strand
CACACGGTCGTGTGAGGATCACATGGTTGTATGAGGGTCAAACGGTCGTATGAGGGTCACATGGTCGAGTGAGGGTCACACGACCATGTGTCTCTAGTACAAATTTTGAGGTGTCATTCCAACTACCATTCATCCTAGAGCTTCTCCGTAACTTCTATAAAAGCAAGCAAAAAGATATAAATATGCTCCAAAATATGCATCCTACAATGTAAACCAAATGAGAGCAGATTTCCGAACAAATAGAAGTAATTATGCTGAAAATTCATAAAAGAATATGCGATATACGTAAATCATACACAAGAATATCAAAGTGATGTGTAATAATAATGCATAATAATGGATATAATCTATGCACATCAATATGTGGATGGTACGTTGCGTGACCATCCACGCCACTCACTAATCCAGGTGCCTCAATTTATTTTATTTTATTTTTTAATTAACACTTCATTAAATCTTAAACCTAAATACTTATACTATATCTTGTGAGCACCTAATTTTTTTTTTTTTAGTTTTAAATTTTTTATTTTGAGCACTATAACATAATTCCTAAACCCTAAACGTAAAATCTAATTAACTTAACCCCGGACTGAAAAATAAATAAACAAAAAATAAAAAATTACTATTATCCATTCTAAATATATACCTCGTGAGAAACTAATTTTTTTTAGTTTTTATTTTTTTTTAGCATTAACATTATAATCCAACCCCTAAACCCTAAAGGTAAAATCTAATTGGCTTAACTCCAGAGCTGAAAAAAACAAAAACAAAAAAAAAAAACTACTAGAATGAATCCAGGCGCCTAGATTTATTATCACAGATGAGTCCACAGTGGAAGGTTTGTGGCGGACGGTATGATGTGTTACCGTCCACACCACTCACATTGAGTCACCTAGAATTTGTTGAATGAACCGCACTCCTTCGTATACGTCAGGAGTCCATTGATGAAAAGGGGTTGGGGAAAGCTTGAACCCAATTCCTACAGTGATGGATATAAGCGCAATTAAAATTCTTAGGGAGTTATACATTAGTGTATTAATAAGATCATTTAGTATTTCTTGAAGCTCGATCTCCCGATGAACCATATAGCCAAGAGAAACCATAAACTAGAATAGAAGAGCTTGCCCCACCTATGAGTAAATATTTCATAGTAGCCTCATTAGACCATACATCTCTCTTTGTATATCCAGACAATAAAACATTCCTCCTAGAGTAGCTATTAATATGAATAATATAAACCCTATTATAGTCATTTCTGTACATTCAATATACTCTATGGATAGAGGAATACATAGAGTTGAACATAGTAAAATAAGAAATTGAAAGATTTCGTTGAAATTGTTCTTTTGTAAGTTTCCCGAAAAGTTAATTATAGGTTCTTCTCTTCATCAGAACAATAGGGTTGTTATGCTTATTACTAATCTTATTGAAGAGATGAAATAGAACCAAGGTCTATCCTCTTGATTAGAGGTTGAATCGATCATCAGAAGAATAATTAGGCCAAAAAATAGGATTCATTCTGGGAAAATGAAACTTCCAAGGAAGATAAGCAAATGAAACACTTTCATAAAAATTCTTGTAGAATCGAGAATGAATTTTTCATTTTGTACATGCTAGATCATGAATTAGTAACTGCATCCAATCTTTGAAAATGTCCCATGGTCTTGAACTTTCTATTTTTGGAATGGAATATTTACGGAATCCCCATGAATAGGAACAAACCTTATTCCATGATATTAATTTCCATAAGATTCCTCTTTCTTATTCTTAGGCAAGCCCCCGAGAGGGCTTAGTTGATCATGATTTATATGTCATCTTTCTTTTCCTTTTGGCTTGTTTCGAGAAAGATATCATCTGATTCTTTTTCTATTGATTCTTTTCAGATTGCGATGTATGGATCCATGTGTCTAGATCCTACTCATTGATTAACGAAAATGTGCAAAAGCTCTATTTGCCTCTACCATTCTATGAGTCTCCTCCTTTTTGCATATGGCATCGTCACTCCCTTTGGAAGCACCTACTAATTCGGAACTTAATTTGAAAGCCATATGTTGACCCAGACGTTTTCAAGATGCCTCGTATAACCAACGAATGGCAAGTGCTTTTCCTTGTGTAGATCCTATTTTAATAGGAAATTGATGAGTCAATCTGTCTACACGTCTTGCTTTTACTTCTATATTGGAAGTTACTCGACATATTGCTTGACGTAAAATAGATAGTGGATTTGTTTCTGTCTTTTGTTGAATCTTTTTCATGGATTGATAGAAAATTTAATAAGCCAATGATTTTTTTTCTGTGTTTCAAAATATGGTTAACCAAATGTTAACTAATTGATTATGATAAATTGGATCAGATTTTGCTATTTTTCCTTCGGTGGTACCTCGGCGTGACATGGGCATGAAAGAGGTTCAAGAGTTAGTTTTCTTTTTATAAGGGCTAAAAACGAATTACTTATTTTGGCCTTTTGACCCCATATTGTAGGGTGGATCTTAAAAGAATTCTATATGTATCTATGAGATCAAGTATGAAATTCTATTTACTCACTTTAAATTGAGTATCTGTTTCCCCCATTTTCTTTCTAGGATTGGAGATCTTGTATTTTACATATCCATACGGTCGAGTGCTTAGGTTAATCCAAGTGCCTCAATTCATTTTTTTTTCAAATAATAAACATTTTCTTAAATTCTAAACCCTAAATACATATATTATATCTAGTGAGCACCTATTTTTTAAAATTTTAAATGTTTTTATTAGATTGAACACTATAACCGAACTGCTAAACCATAAAGCTTAAATCTAATTGGCTTAATTTGGATCTAAAAAAAATAAACAAAATAAAAAATACTATTAGACATCCTAAATATATACCCCATGAGTACCAAAATTATTTTTTAGCTTAAACACTATAATCCAACCCCTAAACCTTAAGGTAAAATCTAATTGGTTTAGCCCCAGAGAGAAAAAAAAAAAAAAAAAAAAAACTACTGGAATAAATCTGGGCGCCTAAATTCATTGTTGCGAACGAGTCTACAGTGGAAGGTTCACAACGTAACAAATTTGTGTGTGTGTGTGTGTGTGTGATATGATACCCACCTTACGTCGTACACCTCGTGACTACCTAATATAATTGATTTTTAAATTTTTTTAAGCTCTCAATTATCCCAATCAAATTTTATTTTTATGGTTTAGAGGTTGAGTTATAGTATTACATACAAAAAAATTCAAATAAAAAAAAAATTAGGTATACTAGGGGTGTGCAACGTAAGATGACCAACATATCAGAACTCTCTCTCTCTCTTTCTCTCTCTCTCTCTGCCCAGCCTAGGTGCTTGTTATCCTAGGTGCCCAGCCTGGGCAACACTTATAGCGTCGTCCATGCTGAATTTTATCATTTTTTATTTTTTATTTACCTCCCGGTTATGCCAATAAACTTTTACCTTTAGGGTTTAGGGATTACGTTATTGTATTAAGCATAAAAAAAATTTCAAATTGAAAAAAAAAATTGGGTGTGCACAACGTGTAGGGTATCAAAACTCTGTTTCTATTAAATGTGAATACATGTGTATTTAGCTTATTAATATTGATGCATAAAAGTTATGAACTTTTTAAAATAAATTCACAAATAAAATTTATGAATCACATTCATCAAAAAAAACTTTTTAATCAAACTTATAGATAAATTTAAAAAGCTCTAAGTTTTTAATATTAAACTCTCTAGTTAACATAATAAATTTTAAAAATAAACAAGTGTCAATTAAACCCTTGATAACATCTAAATAAATAAATCTCAAACCAAATTTAAACTAAGCTCGAGTTAATAAAAAAAATAAAGACAAACTAAATAACCATTTCAACACTTAAGTTCATTTTAAACTTACTTAATTTGACTCCATTATCTTATAAAAAAAACTTGAACAATATAAAATTTACAACCGTATTTTTTGGGTTATGTAATTGAAATTATTCAATAATAATTTTTTAAAGTGATAAAAGTAAGTGTATTGCCTTTATGTATGGTATATAATCTAAACCTTATTGTAGTGATAGAATGTTGATCTTATTTTCTAAGATCACTGGGATTTGAAAATTAATTAGTAATTAGTAATTACTAATTTTTATTATTCAGAATCTAGAACTAAATGATTGAGTGGTTAAAAGGCAATGACTTATCCTTTTCCACTGCCTTTTGCAAAGCCTCATGAGAATTGTGTGAAGGAGACATTTAACTGTTTTTGTCACATCAAAAAAAAAATGAAACTATGAATAAATATAATGGAATTATGATCATTATTAAAAATGGGAAAAAAAGTCATCAATTTTCAAAAGAAAAACCCAAGTAAATTGAACATAAATATGGCTAATTATTTCTCTTTCTCTCGCTCTTTTAAACACAAGCCAAATGCATGCATCACTGCAATCATGAAGAATAATTCACAGAATATTATTAATTTCAAGAAAAATAGAATATTGCAACTGGATGTTAAACCTTTTCATTTCACTCTTAAAATTTTCATCGATTATATTTTACCCCAGATTTTTCAGCAAAATTTCATTTTACTACCCCTGCTTAACTTCATCCTATCAAGCTAGATATGTGATCAATGCCAACTTCATCACGCGGGTAACTATACGAGCAACTCTTCTCGAAAATTAATTTTATTTTACTTAAAATTTTACAAATTTAGAGCATAAAAATGTAGTTAATCAACTTATTAGAGGTAAAAATGAAAATGCTCTAAAGTATTAAAATCAGTAAAATAAAGTGAAATAATAATGTTTTGGTAAAAGATGAGTTGTCACTTTAAGCATCCCTCACCGGCGGCGATCCTATAGTGAAATAAAAAGAGTAAATCATAATAATCAAAAGAGAGGGAAGAGATTTATTCCCTAAAAATTATTCTCTAGAAGATTTAATCTCTATTTTCACGTGGTAATTAATTTACCTTCTAAATCCTAACTTGACAAAATAATAATATTTTTTTAATAATTCATATATTCAGCTCTTCGTTTTTTATGGAACGGATTATGAAAGAAATTAAAATTTTGACTGATGATTTTATGATTGTAGAGGACGGTTTCAAAAGTACAATAAATTATAAAGAGTAAAATAAAAAAAATCCCCTATTTTTTTAAATATTAATTTTAAATATTAAATTGCTCATGATGTGCTTTTATATTCTCTTCAATCCCCAGCGCTTTCTTTGATAGAGAGAAAATAGAAACAGAGCTATGGACTGAGAAGCCCACCAAAAGCACAGCAGAGAGCGAGAGAGTAGCGTGGAAAAGGTGGCCTTCTTTCTCTTTCTGCCTCCTCCTTGTTCGATTTTCCTCTCCCTCTCTTTCTTCTCCGGGGAGGAACCAGCAATCTTCCAGTAGATTTATATATATACACACGGACTCACAGGCCATGGCCTAAAAATCGCTCCTTTGTTTCCTTTCTCTAAGAAAATTGGTGATAGAAGAAGCCATGGCGGATTCCAGGGACCAGAAGTGGCGCTCCATTCTGAAGCTGGCTCTTTCAGTAGGCTCAGACGTCGCCGGAGAGCACCGGTCCAAGCCCAGCTTCGCCGCTGCCGATGGCGCAGTCGGGCTGGCCATCGTCGCCGCCATGAGCGAGGAGCCGCCGGCCTACCGGTCGGAGCCGATCTGGATCGGCGCACTGGTAACGAAGCCCAGCCTGAGGGCCGCCGCCTCGCTTATGAACGAGGGCGGGGAGCGCTCCGAGAGCTATACCTGCGTGATTTCGCACCTGGGAGGGAACAAGATGAAGAAAAGGGTCTACTTTGGCGACGGAGACAACGGCCTTCTCCTGGAACCGCCGCCGCCACCGGAGGACCCGCCCTTCGTGGTGGCCGAGTTCCTGAGGTGTTGCTTCGTGTGCAAGAAGCAGCTCGACGGCATGGACGTCTACATGTACAGGTACTCGATTTCTTCAATTCCTTTTTTGATTTGCTTTAATTCTCAAATCCATGGATGGTTAAATCTTCTCAGATATCAAAGTTTCAATCATTGGAAGTTTCTGCGCATAAAAATTGCTCCTTTTTCTTCCTCCTATCAAGGGTTTTGTCATCATCTTGTTCTTCTTTCCTTTTTTCCTTGTATCCTGATGAACTTTATAGTCCAATTCTCAGAAATTAAACTCTAATCAATTGATACATCCATCTATTATTACCGAAAATCTTGTGGAATTATTTAATATCTGATCTGATATCAGAAATTAAACTCTAATCAATTGATACATCCATCTATTATTACCGAAAATCTTGTGGAATTATTTCATATCTAATCTGATATCCTCTTAAGATGAAGTTACATATGAATATGATGAATGCTTTTAATCACTTAGAATAGTTCCGAGTAAGAACAAAATCTGAGAAATAGCTCAAGTTATCAAAAGAGCTAAGGCTTATCGCGAACTTGCAAATTCTTTTCCGGCTTGAATTTTACCTAAAATTTGCATATGGGGTGTCAAACAAGAACAAATCGAGTAATTTATTTGAAGGAAAAGATCGAAATTTCTATTTTATCAGCATACTTCAGCCTGAATAAAAAAGTTTATTTCTCTTTTTTGTTCTATACAAGTTGTTTGTAAATATCTATATCTTGTAACTAGAGGAATGCAAAACAAACACAATTTTTTTTACCTTTTCCTTTTAGGACATTACATTCCCTTACTGATTTTGATTCGGTTTGTTACTTCCTGCCATGAATGCCCTCCCTCAAACAACTGCTGCTACTTTAATAGGCAAATCATGTCCTCGAGCTTTCTGGGAAAATTATCAGATTTAAACACATGACTTCTTTTCTGCTAACTGTCTTCTTTTGGTTTTGCAGAGGGAAGGCCTTCTGCTGCGAAGAATGCAGATACCAGCAGATGCTAGTGGAGGAATTCGGCGAAAAGCTCAGTACCGGTACTTCAAGAAACTATAAGTATTCGTCTTCCCCTTGCTCAGCTTCATTGCTTGTCACAGCTGGTATTGCAGCTGCTTCAGTACACTAGTAATAAACTGTAACTTTTGATGAAAAACAAGAGGATGTATGAGTGAATAGGATAAACGAAAGGGTTCAATAACGAGTGTTTCTGGCACAAGTGGCACCTTAATTTAGTTTAAGTATGGATAAAAGATATATATATATATATATATATATATATATATATGATATGATATGATATGTTGTTTCTTGTGATCGATGCTCATGTGTTTTTGTTGTCTGAGATTGTTCACCCTTGAATGTACCTTATGTTCAGAAATCAAACTCCCTTGGAAGCTAAATGTGTATTCATTATCGAACAATAAAAATGATACCGAATTCTTGTGATCGATGTTCATGTCTGAGATTGTTCACTCTTGAAGGCTCCTTATGTTCAGAAATCTAACTCCCTTGGGAACCAAATGTATATTCATTACCTAACAATAAAAACGATACCAAATTCTATTTAAAACACAAGATAAAAACATAGATTTGGTGATGAAATTTAATTTGCAATCGAATCTTCCACGGTAGTAGCAAAACTAATGTGTTTTTAAATTGTACTTGAATTACACAAATTTGGCTTTTCATTGAAGGCATGAGTTTAAGCTTAATCGAACATGAATAGCATATGGAATGTCATCTACATCTTCTCCTCCTCATAAAGTCATCATCTCTTCCTCGACCTCAAAATCTACTCCTACTCAAAGCTGGTTACTATCATTAAAGCTTTCATCCTCAAAATCTTATTTGCCTTCAACTTTCTTCAAGTCGATGCATCTTTTAAAACATTAGATTTCTCCCCTCTTCTTCTCAATTTTCTTCTCTTTGCTTTCCTCTTTTTCTCCGCGCCATAAAATCTCTTCGAAATATGTCATTATAAATTTTCATTCAAGATGAATAAGTTTAATAGAGTTGTTCATTTTTTACTAATTATCATTATTAGAGGATAAAACATAGTTTTAGGAATTTCTTGAAATGCTATTTATAGAAGAATAATTATTTATAATAAAAAAGTAAATTACTATCCAAAATGAAGAACTTTACCCCTTTTAATCTTTTAATTACTTATTATCAACAAAGAAAAATATATATATAGTTTCTATTTTATTCATGTCAAATGTTTTTTTATTATTGTTTAAATGTTTTTAGTGGATGGATGAGTGATTGTTTCCTTGATTATTTTCGTGTGTTAAATGTATTTTTTGTAATCTGTTGACTATGATTTGAAGTTTTTTTTTTTTTTTTTTTTGCTCTAAATCTAATTTCAACAATAATTGATTGCATGATTATTGTCTTTGAATGTTGTTCATAAACATTATTTGTGAATATTATTCACGAAAATTAACGAACCGAATATATATATATGTTTAAGCTTGCTCGTTTAGTTCAACGCCCCCAGGGCATAGCCAAGCCAGTAATCATGTACTAGATTTACATAATTGAGCAATGTTGGTGCAATTAACCTCGAGTCAAGGTTGACCAAATTGACTAAGCTCGGGTTGACTTGTGTTAGATTTCGATGTTTGATTAATATGTTAGCTAGAAGTCAAGTAGGTCAAGGTTGACTGACTAGAAGTGGGAAGTCCAACTGGAAGTTGGCAAGAGAAAAATTCAAGTGGGTGAAAGTTGATCGGACACTTGGTGATCGAAAGTCCAATGGAAAGTTAGGAAGTGAAAAGTCCAAGTGAGTCATGGAGGACAAGACAATGGGTTATCGGAAGTCCAACATGAAGTTGACATGAGACACAAAGTCCAAGTGGGTGATGGAGGACATGACATTTGGTGATGATGGGAATCCCGGCAGATCAAGGTTAATCGGATGCTAGGCAACGGGAAGTCTCGGTATGTCAAGGTTGACCAGATGCTAAGCAAAGGAAGTCCTAGTGGGTTAAGGTCAATCAGATACTAGGCAAAATAAGAATTCAACTTGGTAAAGTTGAAACAGGAGTATTAGTCGATTGATAGGCTGTATTGATCAATTGATGAACTATAAACTCCATAATTGAGGTTTTGAGGTATTTTTAAGAGTTGCTATAGAACTAGGGTTTCTACTATAGTAACAGGTTTGTTTGGAACCCTAAACTTTGAAAAATAGGATTTGCTATGGTAATTAGGGTTTGCTAGTTACTGCTACAGTATTTTGCTATAGAACCAATTGATTGGTGAGTTTCAACAATCGATTAATGACATTGTAGCAGCAAACAAAATACTTCTGAATCGATTGGTTTGATCGACTAAAAAGAAACCAATCAATTGGTGAGTCTCACCAATCGATTAGTAAGGTAAAAAATAATCATTTTGCAGGTTTAAATGGTTAGATTCGATGACAATCGATTGGTAGGCAAGCATCAGTTAGAATGCAGCCCTATAAAAAAAAAAGGTTTTGTAGAGATTTGAATGTGCTAATTCTTGGAGATTTTGGGGAAAAGTATTGATGCATTTCCAACCATCAAGAGGCTATCCAAAGCAACAAGCAAGCTTCCAAAGTAAATATTTCATATGTAAAGTTTGTTTTACTTTCATTTGCTTTTGTATTTGTCTTTCTTGTTGTTTCTTATAAGAACAAGGGTGTAAGAGACTTCTCTGCCTCTGAAAGGTGTCTGAGAAGGAGATTGTTATAATGAAGGGAGATCACTAGAAGTAGGTTTGGATTAGTCACCTCAAGGAGGTAGATACTAAGTAAAACCTTGAAGTTGTGCATATGAAGTCAAGTTTGAATCAATGTTTCCATTATGCATTCAAATGACAAACACAAGACGGAGACAAAGCAATTGGAGTTATTGACCCCTCTCTAACCCGCATGGATCCTCATTCTATTACAACATTACTAAAGAAGCTAATATGCCTTCACTTATCACTTGTAATTTTTTTCTTCAAGCGAATCTCGTAACTGAATTGTTCATGACACACATTTACTAATTGATTGCACGAACATTGTTTGCGAACATTATTTGTAAATACTGTTCACGAACATCGACAAGTCGAATACATATGTATTCAAGCTTGTTCGTTTAGTTTAACACCCCCAAGGCGTAGCCGAGCCGATAATCATGTGGTAGATTTGTAGAATTGAACAAGACAAAAGTCATAAAAATACCCTCCCATATGAGGGTATGTTTGGTACTTGATTTACTCCATTTCAATAATGTGGAACAGTCGTGGGAGCCACTAGTGTGATAGATTCCTCTGTTTGGATGGGGTGAGGAAAGGTTCATTAACGGAAGGGAAAGAGAGGGGAAGGAAGGGGAAGGGAAGGGAAGTAAAGTATTTACCTTTCCCTTGTTTGGGAGGGAGGGAAGGTTCATTAACGTAACATGTGTTACCTTGTTTGGGAGGAAAGGGAGGGTAATGAAGGTTAAATATATAAAATTACAAAATTATCCTCACTTAAAAAAAATAAATTA
>JBAMIE010000029.1:2862025-2880448 GCA_037177295.1 Kaempferia parviflora | reverse complement strand
AGTCAACATGAAGTTGACTGGTCCAGGTGCCCGGAGCGAGTTTAGGTGCCCTGGACCCGCTCCAGGCTAGTTCGGGCGCTGGGTCATGTGCCCTATGGTCCGAGCGCCCAGAAGTGGATACAAATTTACCCATGCTTCGTTGATGAGTTATTTGTGAGGGGATAAAATTTATCCACCTGGGGCTCCCGGACTAGTCCAGGCGTCCGGGAGTGCTGAAGATATATTTTACGAAAGGCTATAAATAGAGCCCTATTCTCCTTGTTTCTTACAATACACACTGTAATCATTTCATAGTTTTCGTTTTCAAGTGTTAGTGCACAACTTCTGTAAGAGGCTTCTCTGCCTACTTCAAAGCAGAAAATTTAGTGAGCTTCTACTGCCTTGGATTAGTAACCTCCCCGGTTGCAAACTAAGTAAATTCGGAGTCCTCTCTTACTCTTTTACTTTATTCTGTTTAATATTATTAAGTGTGTTGAATTGTGATTTAAATATCGAGAAAGGTATTGTTCTAACTTTACAGGCAATTCACCCCCTCTTGCCGGTCACAAGGGTCCTTTAAGTGGTATCAAAGCCAAGTCCCTTCAGAAGGACTAGCCGCTAAACGAAGCAAACAAGATAATGGCCAGAGAAAACATCCACCCGCCTAAGTTCGAGGGAGAATTCAGACTTTGGAAAAAGAATATGGAGATAAATTTTAAAATAATTTTTATCATATTTCTAATTTTTTTAAAAAAAAATTGAAGCGCCGGTTGACAAATAAAGAACAAGCAGCATTTGTAGTAAATGGAAAAATAGAATTCCATGTGCTAAGCGTCCTGCCACCTCAGAAGGTAAGCCAAATCGGACCCAACACTTGTGCGAAAGAACTCTGGGAAAATTCCTTGATCTTCATGAAGGAACGTCCGAAGCTAAGCTCGTGAAACGAGACCTCCTTCGGAACTAACCCACAAACCTCCAACTACACGAAGGTGAGACGGTCGCACATCTACACGCTAGGCTAAAGGAGCTGATGACCGAGATAACCAATCTAAGAGAAAAGGTACCGAACTAAGATTCGATCAGGTATGTGCTTATCGCATTTTCAAGAAATCAGGTATGGTCTGCCCTAGCAGATGTGTATTACATCTCTAGGGACCTAGAGGTAAGCTTATTAGAAAAATTGTTTTCCACATTCAAAATTCATGAAACAAGAAGTGCAGATTCAAGGAGGGACATGAACATAGCCTTTAAAGCCATGAACAAGGACGAACTCGAGTTTGACTGCTCAGTCGATAAATCTAAAGTAGCATTAATGGTAAGAACCTTTAGTAAATTCCTTAAGTCTAATAAATTTCATAAGTCACAAGGAAGGAAAAATAATCAAAGGAGGAGAAAGGTCAAATACTACAACTGCCAGAAGGAAGGGCATATCAAGGACAATTGTCCTAAACTCAAGAAGAATAAAGACAAGGGAAAGAGGCAAATAAACCCAAAGCACAAGAATCTGAAGGCAACTTGGGATGAGACCTCTTCCGAATCTGAGAATGAAGCGTACGCCAGACTTGCACTCATGGCCAGTCATCAAGAAGAGTAGGACCACGAAACCAACTTAGAAATGAGCATTGACTAGGGGGAGATGTATCCAAAGAAAGCATCGATGTAGGAGGAGCATCATTGGAAGAAAGTTACGATGGAGGGGGAGAGGTACATGCTCTATCTCCTACTCAGCCCTTTAGGTTTATTAAGTTGCTTACCAAAGACATGACTAAGTTAGAGAATGAAAATACCAAGTTAAAATTAACTTTAGCAAAATCTTGCTTGCTAACAGACTACGACAATTTGAAACTTGAGAATGAAAAATTAAAAGAAAAAAATATAAAAATTGGAAAAGTCCATTACATGCTCATATGGGAATAAAACTTTATATTATTTTGATTGCAAAATTATTTTTTCTATTGAAAATTCTTCTTCAAAATTTTTAGAGCAAAGAAAATCAAAATTTCTATTAACATGAAAATTTTCAAATTTTTTCGAACAAAAATAAATTTTCTACAATTTCTTTACTAAAAATGTCTATTTTTATTCAAAATCAATTTTGTAAATTTCTATTTTATTTTCTATTCAAAATTTTTAAATAAATTAGAAAACAGAAGTATGCAATTGAGGAAAAAGTTTTACTTTTTTTTATGAAAAATGAATTTTCTATGAATTTTTTATTGAAATAACAATTTTTATTATTAAAAATATTCAAAAATTAAATTTTTGAAAACTTAAATTTCTGTTTATAGGTTTTCTATTTCCAACACTTAAAAAAAATTTATAAATTTTTTACTTTGAAAAAGATTTTTTGAATTATCTAATTATAAAATGTATTTTTTTTTAAATTATTTATTTCCCTATCATATAAAATCCATATTTTTGTGAAAAAACATTTTACAAACTTAGATAATCTTTGTGGTCAACAAAAAAAAAATTCCAAATATTTTCACCAAGTAAAACAAATTTTAAAATTAAGGTTTCAAATTTGACGTTTAAATTTTTAAAAATATATAAATTTTTAAAAATAAATTATCAAATAATTTTCTTACTCTTTGACTACCTTGTTTAACCCTTCAAAATTAAGTTAAGTATTTTTTTCAATGTTATGCCCATATTTTTAATATGATCAAATGGAGAGAATATGTTAAGTTTAGAGTGTGGTATTAACTGTTTATTTATTGCTTAACACTTAGTATTCTTTTTTTCATATTTATTAATTGCACTTAACCGTTTATTTATTTTTTAAATCATGTTTATCCTAATCTTAACTTGGGTTGCTCACATCAAAAAGGGAAAAATGCTGGTTAGTTTTGATGTGATCAACCAAGTTAGGTTAGATCCTGTGGTGTTCTAATGTTGTGTCTAAGTCTGCAGGAGCTCAGGAACACAAGAAGTCAAACGAAAGAAACGGCGGATGAGAAGGAAGGCGCGGGAAATGAGTCAATGGACTTGGTGCACCCGAGGGAATAGAAGTTGCGGAAGAGTATACATGCGTACGTTTTTATACTACCGGTTTGGCCTCAGTTGTATCGAGGGGACAAAGAATATTTCTGTCTGAGAGTGTCAGATGACGAGGAGACCAGAAAACCCGATATGTGTTAAGGGGAGTTTCTGGATGTCATGGTGGCAGAATATTCTCTGATAGGAGGTTATTCTCACAAGCTGTTATAATTCTTTCGGAAGGCTATTCTCTAGGGAGACGTCCGAATGGAAAGTGAGCAACTCAGGTATGTATGAGGCATGGAGCTGTTGGAGTTGGGGTCATTCCCGAGTGGACCATCTGCATTTGACATGGAGTTGTTGATGGAGTTGAGGTCATTGCAGGCGGACCATATGTATGTGACATGGAGCTATTGATGTTGAGGTCATTCTCGAACAGACCATCTACATAGGTCATGGTCTCATGGAGGCTACGATACGAGGGATTAGGACAAACTTCCGGTAGACTATCTTAGGAATGGTAGATGATTCTTTAAAGTGTCCGGTTAGTACCTAGCCTGACCGGACGATGGCTAAAGGGGCCACTAGTCTTACATAAAGTGGGAATGTCAGGATAAGAGAGCTCAAGAATATTCGCAAACGAGCCATCCGGATAGCGAGGAATATCGCTCAAGGGGGTCTACTCAGTCTTTGTGTTGTTCGGATAAAGATTTAAGAAACCCTAAGCAGGAGTGGGACGTTATGCTCTCAGCGAATCGTCAGACTTTGCTTCCGACCAGCGAACGACTACGTGGTGTAATCTGTTGTTCAATGAAAAGCTAGGTGGGTTCTACTAGGCTAATCGACCCCAGATTGCGCAACCCTAGACCCTTTTTCGAAGGCTTTAATTGCCCCGTTGGTCGAGACTTTGATCGCCATGTCATCTTGACTTTAGGATTCCCAAACTTCTGGGGCCTACTTATAAACATTGAGCTTGCCTCTCATGTGAAAGAGAGAAAATAAAATAAAATCTATCTTTATATTATCAAGAACAGAAAGAAACTTCCAGCTCTCAGGATTTGCAGGCAGTCAAGAGGCTTACAAACAAGCCGCAAGATCACAGGCGGTCGGTAAGTTCATGAGCAGGCAGCGAGCTCATAGCTAGCCGACGATGGAGGTGAAGAAGGAGGATATTCAGCCTTAGACATTTGAAGTTTCAAAATTAAAATATTCAAAGGACGAGGATATTAAACCTTCTTTAAAAATCATGTATTATAAATTCAGATTTCTTTTAAAAAAAACACTTCTTCAAAATACATCGGCATATATCTCTAGCATAACTTGTAGTCTAGCAAACCGAGGGAAATGATTTAAACATCTGCTGAGGGAAAGGTGAAGAAGAGAATTTGCAGACTTTATGGACACTTTATAAAAGCAAACAAAAAAAAAAATAGTGCAGGCAAAGGCAATTATGATGAAAATGATTGCTGTAAAAGAGAATTCCATTTAATGGTGGATAACCTTAGCTTTTATTCAACTATTTCACAATTAATTAATCCACATCTTATCGCTTGGATTGTGATAAACAGACTGGAAGCACCTATGCCTTCGCAGAGAAAACTTCTTTACGAGACCAATCGATGCTTCTCATTTGAACTTCTGTTCATGGCCAACAATTTTCTGATGATCTTCTTGGGCTTCTTAGGAAGTGAGCAAAAGGCCTTGAGCCGCGAAGATGTGGTTCTCAAGAGAGCTTCGTGGGGAATTAGGCCGTCGTCAATGTCATTATCATCCTCGGCAAGCTTCATCTTGAGGGTTTGGAGCTTTGCTGCAGGGCATTTCAATCTTGAGATACTCCAACCATCTTCCAAGGGAGTAGCAGTGCCAATGTGGTGAAGCTTCAGTAACTCCCTGTCTTCATCTCTTGTGCCGGTCGTGGCCAGCATTGCCTTGATGATGCTGGGTAACTCAGTCACCTGGCAGCCTGACATGGCAGCTCTCGATTGCTCGAAGAACAGTACCTGCACAACTACCCTGAGAGGAATGCATGCAGGCCTCCACTGACAGCTTCTTGCAATCCAGCATTCTACACAATTGCTTCCTTGAATTCTTGTCAAGCTCTGGGTGTGACTAAACCAAGCAAAACCAAGACTAGTTTGAGGATCACTAGAGCAAATCTTTGAGAAAATGAATCATTTGACCTAGAAATGTTAGTGATCAATTACCCTGAGGTAGATGTCGATGACTCCGTAAAGATCATCATGGTTGATCCTGGCAAACTCTGGGACAGCTTCGGCAGCAGCAATTAGCTTCTCCATGGGCAAATTCTTGTCCCTGGCAATTTCTTGGAGATAGCCATCAATGAGCTTGGCCACTCGCAGCTTGGAGCTGTGGGAGGCCGAGGATGACCGACGGCTGTTTTCCTGCAGCTCGAACTCCACGTTCTCGGCCGACCGAGACCTCCTCCTCTCGCACCAAAGCTTCTCCCTAAGTGGACTAGTTGCAGGACTCTGCCACTGAAGCAGAAACTCCTCCAACATGGTCATCACCAGATCAACATCATATAATGTGTTGCCGGAATCTGATGAGGGTGGAATCAAGAGATCGTCGACTGATGCTTCCTCCAATTCGTCTGGCCAATTCCGTCTTCAATGAAGCAGAAGCATGGAGAAAGTTGGCGGCTTTGAGAAGCTGGAGAAGGAAACCGCACGAAATAGTGCCTTTGACAGAAGGCAGCAAGCTCACTATCTTCTCCATTAGCACCGTAGGCCTTATGGTGGTCTCTTGGACGTCGCCCGGCGCCATCATTGGCAGCCACCTGCTGGCATAGACCTGCAATGCCTCGCCGACAAGCTTGCCGGAGACGATATCGGCGGATTTCACGGCCACCATGATCCTCCAGTAGTGGTCGACCCCGAGTTCGCTGAGGTCGTCTGCCCACAGGTTCCTCGACGTGCTGGGGAGAGTAGAATTGGCGATGATGGTGGAGGCGATGGAGTCGATGCAGCGGCCGGTGATGCCGACCTCCTCGCACAAGGATGCGTGCCTCCGCGTGCTCTGCAGCGTGACCAACGTGTCCTTCCACCGCTGGAGGATGGAGTTGAAGAAGACGTCGAGCTTGCCGAGGAGGTTGCTGCGGTCGGATGCGTCGCTCATGCAGAGGTAGTGCGCAGCGCACCAGACAGGCACAAGGTTAAGGGGGCTGAGGGTGATGGTGATGCCGTAGCAGAACTTGGCGCAGAGCTCGAAGGCCTCGGCGCCACTGGGGAAGTCCGGGAGGTGTATGACGACCGGATCGGAAACGTCCTTGAGCTCGGAGTAGAGCTTTCGCAGGCGAAGGCATTTTGACAGCAGGGGGAACTGCATGATCACAAACATCAACACCAAACAGAATCTGGTAACAACAACTATAAAAAAAAATGACAGAAACTCGAACGAATTGCGATGCAATTTACCTGGTGCAGGTGATACAAGTTTTTCTGCACCTGGATTTGGAGGTCAGTGGAGACCTCTGAAGAAACAGACCTGGAATTAAGAGGCCGAAAGAAGCAAAAGAATCAGAAATATTCCTTCTGAAGCTATGATGAACAAATAATTGATCAAAAAACTGACTACCTGATAGCTTCTGTGGTGAAAAAAGTATCAGGTCTGGCTCCAAGCTTCATGAACCTCATTTTTGGAAGCTTAGTGCATCACCTGAGACAGAATTCAAGGAGCCTAGAAAAGAATGGAATGCTGAGGTATGGCTGGGGTCTGGATGATTTTATTGGAAGGAATAAGTAATTCAATTGGTTTTGGATGCTCAAGAAGGCTGTATATATACATCATCCTCAAACTATGTTTGTCATAACTGGCCCTTTCAAGAAGAGACCTCACTAAAGATGAACTGATCCTGTGCCTTCGATTTAGAAAGCACTCAGAAGATTGATCTCATTGCAGCTCTTACTTGTCAACTCTCCACTGTTACTGTTAACTGAAGAGGAACAATGGCAGACCCCATATCCCATAATTGCCAGCAAAGAGTTTAAAATAAAATAAATACTCGTTCAATGAACCTTTCTCTATGCAGCCATCGTACCTTCGTACCTCATCTGTTCTTGTGGCAATATTATAAAAGGATATCTTCTCTCGTGTGTGTTGGCTTATGAGATTATATGTGCTTATGTATCAAACTGGTGTAACTTAGCTTCATGGGGATGGACGATGATGAAGGCTTGTCTTCATGTACCTTGTCACATTGGAAACTTGTGTTTCAATTGGCAAACCAAAGCGTGCGCTGGTCTGAAGCAAGAGGTTGATGGAGATGGATGCATTGCATGCCTCAAGGTGCTGGAAGCTGAAGACAAAGGTGGATGAGTTCATTAGGTGTCCATTACTGAGGTCATTAGCTATCATTTCAAGAGAAAAAAAACATGTCATTCATGAATGATGATAAGAAGGAATTATGAACACGCAGGGTTGATTCAATTCACATGTATGAATTTCATGACTGAACTTAGAAACAATAATTAACTGGAATAATTCATAGTATTCACACATGGCTTGCCCGCAGGACTAATTTGTCTGCAAGAATTTTCCTGATGATTCAGTTGGTAGAAAAAGAGTCTATGATTCACACATACTTCGGCTGCCATTATTAGTATTGTATTGTTTTCAAACGAAACAAATTAAAGTGAACCACAGTTAACTTGGGTCTGTACTAATAGAAAGAGGCAATGCAGATTGGTTGGTTAACCAAGGTAATAGAACACCCCCAGCCAAGCCAAAAATACCACAGTAGTTACAATAGCGCCTACAACAGTTACTAAGCAGGAGAAACAACCTTAAGAAAATTAAAGTGAAACGCAACACTTCCAAACTAATCTAATCCAGCTGATGGAACAAAAATGAAAAAGAACAAAAACAAGCACTCCAACAGCCAATAATGAGCATGACCATGAAGAGAACTTGTAAAAGAGCTGTACAAGGGTGGACAGCAGCCGAGAGAGTTGACAGATTGAGCTGCAATGTTAGTGTTCTATAGAAAAATAATTCGGCAGAAATTAAAAAAAAAACACACAATAAACAAAACAAAACGTGAAGTAGAGTATACTGATTTAACTTGGTTTAGCAATCTCGGACTCCTAATCCACGGCTTATTATCCATCAGTGGATTGCTTCCGAAAACATCTCTACATTTTTCCTTCTTAGCAGCACCAGCTAAAGAAGCCTCTTAACAGAAATTACAAAAGAGAAGGAAATAAATTCAGGTGCCGTTTGATTTAGAGGTTTAGAATGAGGGAATAGAATCATTCCTAAATAAATAAAGATGTTTGATTAATGGATTTAGGAATAATAGAATGGAATCATTTCTAAATATTTGAGAATAAATAAAACTCAATTACATAGATAGGTTTAAAATTTATTTCTAATTTTTAATCCTTCTCTGGCAACAACAGCCTTACGGCTCCGGCGGTGCCAAGGGGCGGCAACAGCGGCCTATTAGGAAAAAAATGAAATAAATAAATAAATAATGAAAATTTGAAAAAAAAAAATGGGGAAAATTGAAAAAATTGAAAAAAAAAATTTGAAAATGAAAAAATGAAAAAAAAAACAATAAAAAAAATAAATAATTGAAAACAAAAAAAATGAAATTTAGAGAAAAATGGAAAAAATGGAAGGAAAAAAAAACCTAAATAGGCGAATCTTCAATCTCCAATCACCTCGAGTTTAGCAGCTCCAGTTATGTGTCTGTTGCAAGAATCTTCAATCTCCTCTCAAGCAGCACATAGATCATAAGCATAGCTATCCAAACAGCATGCCAATAACATTTTAGTTCATCCTTGCATGGCAAAAACACAGCTGAAAACCAAATGACGGCAGTTACATCATAAACATGACAGAAGATACATTTAGAATCAACAAACCTTTTGTGTTAGCTTTTCCATTAACAACCAACCATGCAAATATTTGGATCAAGCGAAGGACTTTTGAACCAAAGGACTCCTGCACCAATCTATCGTTAAGATCTTAAGTCTGGATTTTAAATTTCATTTTAAAACTATTGAAAAAATTTAAATATTGTCTAAGTCGTTTAAATTTTTATACTTTGTTATATTTCGATAATCTTTAATAGTTGTTTAGTTTTAAGCAATTATTAAAAAGAAAAATGTAAAAGATGGAACCTTGATAGATCACCTCGACTGTCCTTATCGCGGGCAATAATACTTTAGGTATCCTAATGAAACCCTCCAAGATATCAAGAATTAGAACTTTTATTACACTGAACATACATCATGCAACCATAACAGTAATCAACATTTTCTTTATACATTGAAAGAAGTTTCAAAAAATAAACAAAAATAGACACATACAAGAAGAATGTTGACGGTACAATGATATCGTGCTAAATTTTCACAAATCAGCATTCAACAATTGTAGCTAGCAATATAGACATTTATGTGTCTACTAGCTAAATTGAGCAGACTGTGGTGGTTCCTCCAGAACTGCAATTTCAAACAATGCAGAAACACTATGAATCGTCTGCGTAAATTATGAGTGCTATTCATTCAAAGAGTTCCAAAATTATAGGCAAGATAGGAACCTTTTGTTCTTCTTGCTTCTTCAGTTGAGAAAGTTTCAACCTAATTTAGTCCCACCTAATGAGTTGTGGTCTCATGAAGAAGCTTTATGAAAGTTAGATGAATAAGCTATTAATTGTTTAGAGACATTTGGACCTAGTAATAGTCAGAATGTGCTTTGGTTTGAACTCTAGATTCTGCATGTGTACCTCTCAGTGCCTTATGCAGATATGCTCATTTAGAACCATCCATTGGCATGAATTAAAGTGTGGTCTACAAGAGTGAAAATTTCTCTCAATAAGATACAAAAACAAATTTCTGGATACGTCAATGGCAAAAGAAGGAAATTCATCTTGTGATCATCTCCACTTTGATTTCTCCTAAAATGCCTTTTAGTTGTAAATCTGGCGAAGATGAACTACTAGTATATTGGTCTGAAACTTTTATTTTGTGTCTCTACCCTACTGGAAGCATTTCAACAAATGAAGCATTGTAGTCATGCAGACTGATAGGCATCAGTTTTATACTAAGCACTAATTTGGGCATTTTTGTTATTTTATTTTTTTATGTGGTGATGCTACAACATTGTGGATACAACAATACCATATTGATGAAAAGCAAAACTAGTAAAACTTTCAGACATGAATTAGTCAAAATTGTCACCAACAAAACTATAATGTACTTGGCAAGTTCTTTATTGCATAGTGACCAAACTAACTGTGTCCAACATATAATCCCTTAGCTGAGAAGAAAAAAAAAGGATGATTGACTTGTTTTGACATCTGTTTCAGTGATGAATTTTCAATTTTAATACTGTAACAGAATAAAATGGAGAAACTTCATGCATTAATTTTAACCATTTTATTTAAATTGCATAGGCTCACCACCAAATAAATTTCATGGCACATGCCCAAAATAAAGTGAACCAGAAATGGATGGATCAAGGACAACACTGAAATGAAAAATGATGTACTAAACTGAAACAGGAGTCATATCTGGCCTTTTGTTTAATTTATTAGGAAATTGAAACATACTCAACTAATGTTTTGCTAAACATTACATTCTGCCCAAGTTATTCTTTGACTAACAACTTGGATTATTGGGGATATCAATCATCAATTTATTCTTTACTGAAGTATAAGATCATTCTATTAGTTAGTCAACTACTAGAATTTAAGGTTAAGCAGCAAATCGTTTGAAAATTACTGATAATTTAGAAGTCAAATTGCTATTCTTAAAGATCTCACTTCTTGATAAACTTTGCCCCAGGCAAATAATCCATCAGCTTTGAATATCGTTCAGGTTGATCTCATTTTGTATAGATTTGATATCATCACTTCCTGCCTTCAGGCTATCAAATGCAGCTTTCTGCATGCTTTCTAGTCCAACATCAGTCAACTAAATTAGGAGAAAGATTAAGCCCAGCATTGCATTTTTTTTATTGAAAATATTACATAGATACACTTAAGAACATTTGGAGTGTCCAATATATACATGCGGATCATGAGGTACCATTTTAGTTTCTAGGAAGATTTTCTATTTCCAAACTGCACTCAACACTTTGGTTTTGCTAAAATAGAACACCTGTCAGGACGATATCTCTGTTATACCCCTCAAGCCAAATGGCAGTCTTCCATTTCTACTACTGTATCTTCACGTTACTGCCCCTTCTATAACTAACTGGTCTGGATCAACCAATAAATCTGTAATCCCACCTTGTTATCCTGCCACAACCCCTATATCCAGCCTTTTTATTCCTAAAAAGTTAACATCACCAAGAAAAACCTCTCTAACCATCCAAGCCCTTTACATCTCAACTACCCTTTCATCTCCACCAGTACTTTCTACTCGTGTCTTCTCATTCAGGAATAGGAAGGTTTACGATTGTAGGACAAAGAAAAGTATGTGTTTCTTCTTATTTTTATAATAGAATGTGAATGTTTCTGTATAATTGTTTGATTCCCCAAATATAATATTTTATAAAAAAATTCGTGTCCACTAGAACCCATGAGCTAGCAAAGAAGGCCCCATTATGCTTTCTAATGGAATAAACTGTTAAAGTCAAATCTAAAATGTCCATGCAAGAGTTTTCAGACAATTTCCAGTCTATTTATCTAAGAAGACCAACTCTCATCCTCAATTCAAACCCGAGAGTAGTTATTAGACCATCCTCATATCAAGGGGATTTTAAACTCCTTGATGACCTAAAACTAGCCTATTTGATCTAAGAAGAGCATAGCAATCCTCAATGGAGGCCCTGGAGAAGAAATGAAGCCGTCTTCACCTCAAAATGTCAATCAAGGAAATTTTCTCAAAAATCTCCCTCCATGATCATTTTCAGATCAATTTGGTTCGCAATTTGAACAAAAGACTCCTGGGACCTAACTTTCGGACTTGACAAATGCCCCCAGTTCCTATGTCGAGACAATATCATCCTCATTCACACAGTAATAGGGTTCTTGCATAAATCATCAAATTTGAATTAATCCTATCATATGTCCTGATTGTATAGTTTTATGAATATAATGTGCGAGTTTTCTATAACGTGGATTTTCTAACCAATTTCAATAAACTCAATCAGACAATTAAAAAGATTAAAATTTTGTAAGAAGAAAAATTGTAATTCATCGAAAATAATCAAAGGAGAAGATTCTGACCTGCTGCGGTAGTGAGTGAGTTTACAGCATTGGATCTCGAGGAAGAGGATGACTTATCCAACACCATGATCACGATCCCTTCTGCTGCTTCAGAATTTTCTTCCCCATCCACCTCACTCTTCGCCCCCGTTTTTCCTCCTGCTTGGTAGAGTCCAACGCCGAAAACAATCCCATGCCCGATCGGCGAGTAGAATGGCGAAGGGAAGGGGAAGCATAAATACGAGGGCATGGCGAAGACCCTTTTTTTTCTTTTTTTTTTTTTTTCTTTTTTTTTTTTTAAGTTGTTTTTTTTCTTCATTTTCTTTTTTCTAAAAAAAGAAAAACCTTTTTAAATTTTTACATAATTAGAATAACGTCTATACCACTCTCACAAACTTAATTTTAATTTTTAAAATAAATTTATAAAGAACTGATAAATTAATTTATTTAGAAGGATATATATATTATTTAAAGCTAGTTGGAGCACATCAAAATTTTGACAAAAAAATTAATCCTTGTAAATTTTTTAGGCCAAAAAATAAATAACTATTTATATCCTACAGCACAAATCCTTTTACAATATTTTCAGCACAATTCGAACTCACAAATCTCGGTCTCCTCCGACGCCTCTCCGGCTAGTCAACAAGAGGGCGAAGAAGCTGATCCCAGCGCAGACGCCAGCGACGACGCTGCCCTCGCGGACGAGTACCTTGATGGCGACGGCCGCGATCTCGGCGGTGATGCCCAGCCCCTCCATCACCAGCGCCTGGCGCGGCTTCCCGGCGAAGGCGAGCAGCACCAGGATAGTGATCCACGTGACCAGCGTGGCGGGCACCGCCACCGCGAGGGCGGACCCCATGGCCAGCAGCCCGAACACGGCTCCGTACATCAAGGACGCGCACAGCGCCATCCAGCCGCCGGAGGAGGAGGCGGAGGTGTTTTGCCACGAGTGGATGAAGAGGAGGAAGGTCCAAGAGGAGTAGAGGAGGAGCGAGTAGGCGAGGAGGAAGAGGCAGAGCCAGGTGCGGCGCTGCCTCATGACCCTGAGGAGGAGAAGTCGCCCCGAGACCGCCATGGCATGGATCGATTACCCGACGAAATCTCCAAATGGGGGAACGGAGAGAGGAAGAAGACAGTCAATGGGGTTGCGGGGTTAGTGGCTGGTACACTAGAATTATCTAAATTACGTGGGCTTTGTGGGCTGACATTCATTTCAGCCCAAATTATGTCCCAATGCAAATGGTTGATTCAATTAAAATAACCCAATGAATAATGTTGAAATAATAATAATAATAATAATAATAATAATAATAATAATAATAATAATAATAATAAGTAAAGTGATATAAATTTTATCATTTTTTTAAATTACTATATTAGTTATGAATTTAAAATATATTAAAATATTTTTAAAATATAAAATTTTAAAATTATTATAAAATATATATATTTTTAAATAATACAGATCAAAGTAATATAAGAATAACATATGTTTGGTATTTTAAAAAAGAAAAAGAAATGCTATTTTGTTTTTCCCCCTTTATATTATATGCCCCTTTGGATATGTAAATTTCCGACAACTTGGCTGGAATTTTCCAGTCATGAATGGCTCCTGTCCACTCGATGCATCAAATTGAAAGCAAAACAAAATCAATTTATGGTTCAATGAAAGAAAAAAAGAAAAAAAATCTCTTTCACTGTAGTGGTTTCTTCTTCTTCTGGCTTTCCCTCTTCAAACTGATGATGCTTATTGCTTAGCCAAACTCCAAGGGATCACGTCTTCTACTTTGCCAGCAGACTTGTGAAAATTCCAAGTCAATAATCCATTACTGCACTCACAGGTTGCTGTCCAGAGACAATTAATTCCTTAGCATGGATGGTGATTCCAAAGCCAGACTCACAAGAAACTTTGGTCGTCTCTATTATATTCAAAAGCACAATTTGCAGCTCTGCAGGTTCTTTTCAGTTTCTTTTACATGAAAGCCTTAATTTTCTTGCGTGAACTAATCAGTTTCTGTAGTAGAGTCATCAGGGTGGAAGCTTCATCAGTTGTGTCGAAAAAACTGGGTCACTAGTTCCATTGAAACAGGCGACGACTGTCCTTATTCTTTCTTGTCAAGTTCCTCGAGACGTCATGCTCATTGACTAATATAAACACAAGTGACTTTGGAGTAAAAGCTTCAGAATGAGAGCTTTGGAGATCAACATTTATCTTCTCATCTTTACTTCTGTATGATCAAACCATAATCTTGTGGAAAATATTCTTGTTTAATTAGGTTGTCAGCAATGACTATATGCACGTAAATAACACTTGACTTTTGATGGAATTAAGAATAAATTTAACATTGAAAATTAAATTTTATTTCAACTAATGATACAGTAGATCTCCATGCTTCTTTATCATGGATTTTAACTTCATGTTCTTGCTGAGTTAGTTTCCTCTCCATCACTACTTCCATCAGAGAACTCAGTGACACAGCTAGAATCCATGGAGGAGGAGGATAAAGATGTTGTTAGGTTTCCGCTTCTCACCAAATCCTTAAAATTAGTATCCTCATTTATGACTCCACCATGTTCATCATCATTCTCCATCTTAGCTGTTCTTTTCCTTCTGAAAATCCGACAGAGCACCCAATCGCCTTTCGGAACCACAGAATTCTGCAATTTGATCATCAGAATTATTTCTTCCTGAGCTACATGTTCAGAAGAAATAGTAAGATTAATTTACAGGGAATTAAAAGCTCACAAGAGTGGAGTGATTCCTTTGAGTAACCAGATGGTACTCGTGCATGGTCCAGTCAGTCCTAGTCTGTGGCTTTCCGTGGTAGAACACCAAAACCTTCTTCATCCCCACCGCCTGGTTGCTCTGAGAAGCCATCACCTGCTTCTCCTTCCCTTCTGATTTCCAGTAACCCAATCCTGCAGTGCGGCTCAATCGGCCATGGCTTGAATATTTACCATCTCTGAGACTGAAAAAGTACTTCACCTCCTTGCATCCTCCTATGGCATTAATCTGAGAATTAAATCCATGAAAAGAGAAACAAAACAAAAAGAAAAAAAAAAAAAAAAAAAAAAAAAAAAAAAAAAAAAAAAAAACCCCTTTTTTGTTAGAATTACTAGAAGAGGAGCTAGCTAACCAGGAAGGTCCCAGGGATCATAGTTCCTGAGATTGATGATCTCAGGGATGATTGAGGCAGGCAAGGGACAGGAGTTGATCTTCCTTTTCAGGTATTGAACCACGAGTTCTTCATCAGTGGGGTGGAACCTAAACCCAGGGGGCAGCCTTAACACACTGCCATGCCTTACAAAAACTGGCTTATCCATACTGAAACCAAAGGAATTAAAATTCTCTTCTCTTTGTGCTTGAAGAAGTTTTACCGATAGGTGTGCTTCAAAGCAGGGAGAGGTGGAGGAAGTCTTATAGCAAAAGGTGAGTAAGGTAGCGTGGTCCAGACTCAAAGGTTTGACGTATTGATACTACTAAGCGATTGAAGAATCTATAGCGCTTGGAAATGTCAAAGGGAGAAACGAAGAAACAACAAGGTAAAATCTCAAACTCTTTGATTTGATACTTTTAAGAGACTTTTCTTTGGCAATTAAATAATGTATACTGATTCACAGGGGTCATCCAATCTATTCAGCTCTTGTTCTTTTGCTAAAACTGAAGATGAACTAGTGGCAGAAGCAAGAAGAAGAAGAAGAAGAAGAGCAGGGCATGTGGGGAAGGCATGTTTGGTAGTCCTCCAAATCCTCGAATGACCTTTAGGGAAGGGAAATGGAGCCAATTTGGGTGGTGGTGGGGATGTAACATGGACCACACCAGTGCACAGAATGGTGTCATTAGGCATTCAAGATCCATGAACTTAACTGCGCTCCACAGCTTCTTCTGTTCTGGTTGCTTCTACTTCACACCTTTCAGCACTGAATAGCTCAGTTTGTGGAGGTGCCATGCTTCACAGGGATAAACTGTAAGCTACCTACTTCAACATGATAAACTAACTTAGGATCAAAAGCTGTTCCACACCTTTAACTGTGTCAGAAAAGTCTCTCGATCATTGAGCCATGCCTCTGTTTCTGAAAGTTAGGGTTCCATCATGCCAAGAAGTACTCCTTCACTTTTGATTTATCATCTGATCTCATGGAGATGTCAAAACCCACTCCACTCCATGTTTAACACGAGATTCAGGCGGTGAGGTTCAGATTGATTGGAGTTGCATTTTTTTGTTTGTTTGTTTTTGTGCTCTTTTCTTATGACTACGATCGCCTGATTTTGGGGAGATGATGGGTACGCTGTGCGATAAGACATCAGCTGGAGTTAAAAACATAGTTGTCAAAAGTACAATATTTCTAATTAATTGTATCAACTCTTTAAATTGATTAATTCTATAACTAATCAGTTTAGCTCCATAAAAATTTCCTATTGATCATTAGGTTAAATTATGAAGTATTCACATAGGCTCATCTAAGCGATCAGTATTCTTAGATTTATCGTCTCACTGGAGGAAAATCCCTGCAGTGCGTCACAGTTAAACTTCAAATCTTAAATATATGGTGAACTACGTAGATGGTCTAATCGCTACACCGTAATCCCATGGGCAATTAACTTATTGTGTATGATATATATAGTTGTTGAAGTATTAGGTTATACTGTCGTTTAAATTTATTTGATAAGGTAATTGAGTTATGTCAAGTTGAGTCTAAAATAAACCGTTTAAATAGTTTTTTAAGTATAACTTGACTTATTTTTTATGACCATGAATTTGATTTAAATTAGCTTGAGTTTGGTTCGTTTAGGTGGTATTGACCTCTCAAATCAAACTTATTTAATTGTTCTAAATGTTTTATATTTTAAGATGTATTTGATTGATTGTGAGATTCATATTATAAACTTGTTTGCTTATTTTTGAGAGTTTATTTGTTTATTTATAAGTTTGCTAAGAGTTTTATTAATGAATATTGATATGGCAGGATTAGGTCTGTCTACACGTGACGCAATCGGGACATCAAAAAGTCAAGAAAAATAGTCAAAAGTCAAGTCGAGCTATAAGTCATGGACAAGATCGATTAAAGTGGGACCAGAGTTGGGTGGTTTTGATCCAAACCCTCTTCGGGATCGAGATCGTGACTCAACCACTCCAAAATCCTCGACACTCAATCACTCCTGACTCCCGACTTCCCGAAACTCAACCAAGCCTAATTCCTTGATTCCTCATCACTCGGCCACTCTCGACTCATTGATGCTCAGTCGCTCATGACCTTTCACTACTTAATCACTCCTTGATTCCTTTAGAAGCTCAGGTTGAAGAGGCATGGGTGATACGCGTAGATTATATATATATTTAGACCTTGATTGATGCGCATTCATTTGCATTTCTTGATTTGGATTTATGTTATCATACTCCACTCCATCATTTTATTAGCATAATTACTTGTTTGTATTCGGAGATCTGCTCTTCTGTTATTTTTACTTGTAGGATGCGATATGGAGCAAAAACGGGCAAAAGATGTAAGATGCAACACTTCCCGAAAATCAGCAAGGGTAGGCCATTCCAGGAGGTATGGTTGTGCCCCTCCTGCAGATCTTCACATGGCAGGGTTGTGCCAAGAGGCACAGTCGTGCCCATCCACCCAAGTACCACACGGTATGGTCTGTTGATGCAATCAGTTTTGATGTATATGTCAAATGTTTAAGTTAGATATCATCTATGATTAATGTGGGTTTGAGCTGTGCAGGACCTTAGATCATTGAAGAACCTCATCCAGGGCTCCGTCGATGAGTCGGACATGGAAGCATCGGAGTGGAGCCATGGAAGCAGGTTTCAAGGGCGAGTGAAGGATAGCATGGAGACGAGACGAGGGCTTGTATGAATCAGAGGGACGAGGCCAGAAGAAGTAGCTTCAGAGGGCAACTCCGAGTGGTGAGAGGAGTGAGTGTAAGACTGCACTAGGCGACTAGTTAAAGTACCAAGCGTTTGGTCTCAAAAACAAACCAAACAGAATGTTTGGTCGAGTGCAGCAGACACCTGTTTTCGGGTACCAGTCGCCTGCTCCTAGGAGCAGGCGACTGTAGCAGGCGCCTGGTAAGAGAACCGTTAGCTCTGGCTAGCCGTTGAGCTAGCCGTTAAAAAGGAGAGCAGACGCCTGTTCCTTTTGACCAGGCGACTGATATAGTGAGTTGAGCTTTTACAACTCAACTCTCTCCTCTATTAAAGAGGACTTTTGTAACGCCCCAAAATTTTCAGAAATAGTTTCATAAATGTTCTATGATTTTTCTGGATTTTTAGGGTATT
>JBAMIE010000029.1:2844233-2861925 GCA_037177295.1 Kaempferia parviflora | reverse complement strand
AAAAGGCCGAAGGAAGCATCTAGAAGGCGAGACACAAAGGATGGGGAAGTATATGAGGGATGCAAAGGCTAAATGAAGATGGTTAGAAGGTAAAGTCATGGAAAGACCCAATAATAAGGACCAAGGCCGAAGGAAGAATCTAGAAGGTGAGACTCGAAGGATGGGGAAGCATCCGAGGGATGTAAAGGTTGAAGGAAGATGGCTAGAAGGCGAGGTCGAGGTTGTGCAGAAGAGGATGAGTGCAAGAGTGATTATACTCGGGTATCAGTCGGCTGATGCATGTACCAGTCGACTGAGGCAGGGCACAGAATGTTTGTGTCCGAACGGCTGAGACACAAGTTGACTGGTGTTGGTACCAGTCGATTGGTAAAGAGCCATTGGAAGACTGTTAGCCAGCCATCAGTCGACTGGTGCAAGGACTAGTCGATTGGTAATGGGAAAATCAGAATGTTGATTTTTCCAAGCTCTATATAATGGATCTTGGGGTGACTGACCTTAGTTGACGAAATTAGTGGTGGTCAACCCTAATCACTAGTCTCTAAGCTCTCAAGTGTTCTTTGTGTGCCAAGTGATCTTGGTTGGAGTTGTGGTGAGGTTTCTCCACCCATAAGGAGGCTTGAGTTAGCCAAAAATTTTCTAGGGACTAATTCACCGACAGTTAGAGATGGTCCACCTTACGGACAGCCGTGGAGTTGGAGCAAGTTATCTCTGAATCACGTTACATGAACGTGTAGGTTTGTCTTCCTCTTTGTGTATTTTTTTTGTATTTTCGATTGCGCACTAACCTTGTAGGAAGACAAAAGAATTTGGGGTACATCTGCTATTCAAACCCCTTCTAGCCGGTTATATGAATCCCCAACAAGTGGTATCAGAGCGGGTCACTCTCCATCGGACTAACCGTAAAGGAAGCCAAAGAATGGACGGCTTGATCATCCTGCCAAAGTATGAAGGGGGAAGCTTATAGGACATCACATTTTGGATGCTGAAAATGAAGACATTCTTTAAGACGGATTGGGGTACCATGATGGTGGTCGAGAAGCCGTTTGAAGCTCTAAGAGATAAAAAAGGGAAGAGACTCCGACAACGACATTGGACCGAGGAGCAATCGATACGGGCAAAGGCAAATGAAAAGGTAATATCAATTTTGATAGATATTTTGCCTAATGAAGTGATAAGTCATGTAGGTGAATACAAGAATGCTCATGAGTTGTGGAGCAAGATAAAGTTGGTTCTAGGTGAAGAACTCACGCTTACACACGAAGAACAAGAATCCGAAGAAAGGAATGAAGTGGCTCAAGTGGAGGAGGAGCTATCAGAAGTTGACTCGTGTTCAACATCTGACGAGAAGGTGGATGAATAAATGCCATCCACAAGTTGGGATGAGGAAATGTCTTCAAAGGTTGAAGAAGAAGCCAAGACGGATGAAAGGGAAGTCTTGGAAGTCAACCTTGCAAGCATCTCCACCGAAGTAAAGTTAAAAGACCACATTGTTTACTTCGGTTGCAATGAGAAGGAACACTACAAGAGTAGGTATCCAATGGATAAGAAAAAGGTAAATCCTAAACCCATTAAAGTTGGGTTAGATACTAATATGGGTTGTAGGAATGAAGTTAATGGGAAGAAAGATATTAGATGCTTCACATGTGGTGAGTTGGGACACTACCACACAAAATGCCCAAGGAAGGGAGAGCTCAAGAAGTTGGAGCATTTAAAGAAATGGGAGAAGAGAAGCTCAAATCAAGGGGGAGGTTCAAGGGTAAGGGAGGTATACCCAAATTTGAAGTGTAATTTAAATTTTTATTCTTCCATATATATTAGGAGAAATGATTGTGTTAAGTATAGTATGCTCATGCATAATTTTGACTTTAGGTATCATGATAGAAGTAGGGTAAATTATAGATTTAACCCAAAGGTACCTATGAATGTTAGACCTAGAAAAATAAATCTACTTTGCCTAAGGAGAGAAAAATAGTGAAAAACTAAGGTATTAATCCTAAGAAGGGGAGACACATGCCTAAGAAGGGTATGTCTAGGAATATCCATTGTGGACATGTTGATTTTAGGTTAGGAACCTAGAAAAATAAAATCAAACTTTGAAGGCAAAGCTTAATAATTTAGAGAAAACCCTAGAGAGACTCAAGGTTGGATCTATAGGGTTAAATATGATTTTAGGGAGCAAAAAAATCTAACAATGATAGATCGGATTTGAGATACCGATCTAGTTACTCCAAGGCCAAGGGGAAATCAAATGCTATGATATCATTTGTTAAAAGCAAAGGGGGAGTAACCAAGGGCAAGGGAGAATCATCCAAGGCCAATAAGAAGACATATGCAAGGGTGACATCTGATTATTACAAGGGTGAGGTGCCTAAGGTGGAGAAGGTAAAGTTTGTAGGCCAATCATCCAAGGTGGATATTTATGGCCTACCAATAGTAGAAGAGTCACCAAGAGAGGTGACTAAGATTAAGAGCTCTATGAGGAGCCCAAAGAGTCTTTGGGACCCATGATAAATGGATCTCAAGTGAACTTTGCTTGAGATCCTAGATGGGTCAAGGAATGTGTCAAAGTGGTTTGGAGATGGACTTGAATCTCAAACTTAGGGAATTAACATATAGGAAAAGTGGTTCATGCACGAAAATATGACAATGAGGTCATATGACATGAAAATTAGTTTTGGATGTATAGATGCCATATAAACCAATGCTCAGAGATGTATTGTGATTTGGTATGGACAGATACATCAAGAGGAAGCCAAAATTAAGACTTTAGGTCAAGATTTAATCAAACCATTTAGATAGTTTTAGATTTTATATCAATCTTGGGATCCATGAGAGATACATTTTTAAATATATTTTTTCTAAGTAAACACCGATAAAACAAACCTCTCCATAAAATTTAGAGATTTTTGAAGATTTGTAGAATTTTCAATGTATTTCTAAAATTGAGTTCAGAATGAAATTTAGGCTGTTTTAGTGTACTAGTCGACTGGCTCAGATACCAGTTAACTGGTAACAGTGTCTATTGAACATAGAATATTTCTATGTGTTTAATTTGATGGGATCAGTCGACTGATATAGTCTAAAAATTATTTTTCAGCATTTGAAGTGACCAAAAAGGGGAGTACATGTGTCTAATTTTATGGGAGATTAATACATGGTGACCAGTGGTCATTAGAGGATCAACAATTGGGATATTGTTAGATCTTTTTTTTTATCAGTGGAAAAGGGGGAGAAGTTTAGGTTTAAGTGGGAAACCTAAAAATCTTTGCATGAAATCTTACCTCAATGGGAAGATTAGGTGAAGGGGGAGCCTAGGGTTAAGTCTCATTGCATATGCATGAGTAGATTGCATATCTATTTTCAAGTTTATTATATTGTTATGTTTCTCTAATTTAAACTGGTTGCCAAACATCAAAAATAGGGAGATTGTTGGAGCAATCGCTGTGACCCTAGGTTTTGATGTTTGGGCAAAGGTTTAAGTTATGTTATTATTGTATTTGATATGCTCTTGTGAGTGTACAAGATGCATGTACGACAAGGCAAAGTCTAAGTGTGATCTTGGTAATGGTGAAAGCCCAAGTGGAGTCTTAGCGGTGTAAGTCCCAGCGTAGCTTGGTGGTGTAAGTCCAAGTGCGGCTTGACAAGTGAAGTCCAGGAGCGTGACTATTGGCAAGGATGATGACAAGGCCAAAGGAAGCATCTAGAAAGTGAGGCACGAAGGATGTGAAAATATCCGAGGGATGCAAAAGCTGAATGAAGATGGCTAGAAGGCAAAGTCATGAAAAAACCCGACAACAAGAACCGGGGCCAAATGAAGCATCTAGAAGGCGAGGCGTGAAGGATGGAGAAGCATTGGAGAGACGCAAAGGCCGAAGGAAGATGACTAGAAGGCGAGGTCAAGGTTGTGCGGGTGAGGATGAATACAAGAGTGATTGTACTCCGGTATCAGTCGACTGGTGCATGTACTAGTCGACTCAGGCAGGGCACAGAATATTTCTGTGCCTGAACGACTGAAACACTAGTTGACTGATGTTGGTACCAGTCGACTGGTAAAGAGCCATTGGAGAGCCATTGGCCAGCCATCAGTCAACTGGTGCAAGGACCAGTCAACTGGTAATGGAAAAATCAGAATACTAATTTTCCAAGATCTATATAATGGAGCTTGGGGTGGCTGGCCTTGGTTGACAAAATTAGTGGCGGTCAACCCTAATCACTAGTCTCCAAGCTCTCAATTGTTCTTTGTGTGCCAAATAATCTTGGTTGAGGTTGTGGTGATGTTTCTCTACCCACAAAGAGGCTTGAGCTAGCCGAAAGTTTTTCGGGGACTAATCCATCGACGGATAGGGATCTTCCACCTTACGAATAGCTGTGGAGTAAAAGTAAGTTATATCCGAACCACGTTACATGAACATGTAGGTTTGTCTTTCTCTTTGTGTATTGTTTTGTATTTTCTCTTGCGCACTAACCTTATAGGAAGACAAACGGATTTAGGGTACACCCACTATTCAATCCCCCTTCTAGCTGGTCATACGGTCCCCAACAATGGTCTTATCTATAGATGCAATTATGGTTTTGATGTGTGTGTCAAATAGTTTAAGTTAGACTTTCATATTGCTTTGATATGTGTTTGAGTCATGCAGGACTTGCAGAAACACATGAGGGACTTGGTGCGACCATGACATGGAAATCTCATCTAAGTGCCCGGGTCCTTGAGTCGGTGGATTCCTAGTATTTTGGTGAGTGTTTTCAAGAGAAGCTTCAATGAAATATTCATTGGAAGTTGATAGTAATAATTGCTATGAGAGTAAGTGAAGGCTATTAAGCATTATGACTAAGTTGTGATTGAATTTGAGTTTTGTGGATTTAAATGACACATGGTTAAATTCAGATTTGATGTATTTTGGAAGTGCAATAGCTAAAGAGGTAGAAAGCAAGTAGTGCCAAGTTGCTGATTTTGTGTGCCAATTGTGGAAACTATTTTCGAATGACAAGATTTGAAGCATTGCAGTGTCAAAGTAAACTATTCCTGGAGCCTAAATCTTTAATGAGCAAGCTGAAATGGTGTGTAATTTCAGAAATTAAACATTCAGTGTGAAATAGATTCTGTGTGCAACAGATTTGTACATAGATTTGGAAATTTCTGAAAATCTGTGTACATCTCTATATAGGAAATTCAGATGGTAACCACACTCAAAACATTGGGAAACATGTGTAGAAGGAAAGGCTTGGAATGATAGTAAAGTTACTGAAAGTTTACTTGATAAACATTTGAACCATTAGAAAGAAAGGAAAAAAAAGAATGGTAAAGAGGTGTTGAAGTTGGTATCATGTGTGTATTAAACTCTTATCAACAACTTTTAAATCAGTGAGAAACTCAAGTGAAGCCCTGGTATTTGCAAAAAACAAATGGTATTCTTTACCCTCCATGACCTCTACAAAGTTCATATCTGAATTTCAAAGCAAGAAATTATTGAATAATACAAGAAAATTTAGAAATGGAACTGTAACAGTGGGCTCTTATAACCATAGGAATTTGATCACTGTGGATCAGGATTCGAAGTAAAGTGGTGAGCACCATTCCACTTATGAAGTATATCAAAATTGAAACATTATTCTTGAAGAAGTGAAGTCAATTACAATAACTAGATATTGAGAACCGAAAAGAAAAAAATGGTGAAGCTGAAAAGTGAGATAGAATCTGTCTAGAATTCTAGATTTTGGGGAATTACAAATTTAAGATGGAATCTAAGTACTTTTTGATCTTTTAAATTTAGAATTCCATCAGAGTAAATGAAGGAGCATATAAGGAATTGATTCTCAAAATTTTTGAAAGAAAGGCCAAGGCATTTAATTCTGAAATTTTAACAAAATTCACAAAGCTGAAATTGTAAAATGCTGAAAGTGAAGCTATGATGAATTGTTCAGGAAACTAGTGAGTTGGGTTCAGTTGTAAGCTGAAAGATCATGGAATTCAAGTTATGAACATTGAATTCCTAAACTGAATTGGGTATATTTCTGAAATTTTAAAACTTTGATCTAAAAATTGTGTGAAATAGTGAAGTCATGAACTTGCTGGAAACAAACATTGTAGATGTAGATTTCTGTGCAGAAATTTCAGAGGTTAACTGTTGGATGCAATCTTGAGGGTTTGTGGGACTATGTATTTTAATGCTTGGGAAAATGATTTAAGTTAGGTTTACCCTTGTATTTGATATGTGCATTTGAGTTGTGTAGGATTGCAGGATACACATATGCCTCAGTTTGATGGCTTCGGGTCAGGTGAAAGATGGAACATCCGAGGACAAGGTAGTAAGAACAAGGCTGAGGGAACCATACTTTGAGGCATACATGAAGGATGGCATTGGGAACGAGTCACACGCTTGAATGCATTCGAGGGACGAGAGCTAAAGGAAGAATGTTTGAAGGCAAGAGGTTAAGGCTGCAAGGAATGATCAAGTGAGTCATGAGGACGAGTGCAAGAGTGAGTTGTACTCAGATATCAGTTGACAAGTGAATGTATTGACTGAGATCAAACATAATATTTCTGCTCGTTCAATCCACGTAGAGCAGTCGACTGACCAGTTGACTGGTACATAGCTGTAGGGGTGTAACTGCTATATTTCCACGAGGGACCAGTTCACTGCTATATTTCCACGAGGGATCAACTATGTGTTTCAGATGGTTGCCTATATAACTAAGCCTTGGGAGCTTGGTTAAGGTTGACAAAATTAGGTGCGGTAAACCCTGATTAGTAATCTCCTAGCCTAGTACTCTCAAGCGGTCTTGGTCGAGGTTGTAGAGAGGTTTCTCCACCGACAAGGAGCTTAAGATAGCCGGAGTTTGTCGGGGCTTGATCCACTAAAGGATTGTGGGGTTCGTCCACCTTACAGATAGCCATGGAGTAGGAGCAAGTAATCTCTGAACCACGTGAATCGACGTGTAAGTTGTCTTCTTCCTTTTATTATAATTTTAGTATTCCGCTTGCGCTAACATTATAGGAAGAAGAGAGATTTGGTGTCACGCTATATAACCCGCCTTCTACTCGGTCCAACGATCCCCAACAAGTGGTATCAGAGATAGGAAGATCTCCGTTCGACTAACCGCCGAGGAATCAAAGGATGAACGACTTAATAAACCCACTGAAGTTTGAAGGGGGAAGCTTGTGGAACATCACCTTTTGGATGGTAAAGATGAAGGTGTTTTCGACATGGATTGGGACACCATGATGGTGGTGGAAGAATCTTTTGAGGTTCCGAGAGACAAGAAAGGAAAGAGACTCTGGCCACGTTATTGGACCGAGGAGCAAGCCTCACGATCGAAGGCAAATGACAAGGTAATATCAATTTTGATTGATATTTTACCTATCAATGTTGTGAGTTGTGTAGGTGAATACAAGAATACTCACAAGTTGTGGAGCAAACTAAAGATGGTTCTAGGTGAAGAACACATGCCTACACAAGAAGAAGAAAAATCTGAAGAAAGGAAAGAAGTGGCTCAAGTAGAGGAGGAGCAACTGGAAGGTGACACATGTTCAACTTTCGAGGAGATAGAGGATGAAGAAGTGCCATCCACATGGATGAGGAATCATCTTCAAGGGCTGAAGAAGAATTCAAGACAAGTGAGGAGGAAGTCTTAGAAGTCAACCTAGCTAGCGTCTCCATCGAAGCCAAGTCCAAGGACCATATTGTTTACTTTGGGTGCAATGAGAAGGGACACTATAAAAATAAGTGTCCATTGGGTAAGAAAAAGGTAAACCCTAAACCCATTCAAGTTAATTTGAACACTAATATGGGTTGTAGGAATGAGGAAACCCTAAAAAGGAGGATGCACATTCAATGCTTCACCTGTGGTGAGTTGGGCCACTACCACACCAAATGCCCAAAGAAGGGGGAAATCAAGAAGCTAGCGCATTTGAAGAAATGGGAGAAGAAGAAGAAAATCTTGAGTCTAAGGGGAGCTTCAAGGATAAAGGAGGTATACCCTAATTTGAATGATAATTCAAATCTTTATTCTTCCATGCATGCTAAGAGAAATGATTTTGTTGATCATAGTATGCCCATGCATAATTTTAGATTTAAATATTATGATAGAAATAGAGTCAATGTAGATCATAATAGTAATGGTAGACCTAAGAAGAACCAAGACATTAATCCTAAGAAATGGAGACACATGACTAGGAAGGGTAGGTCTAGGAATGTCCATGGTGGATATGTGGATTTTAGGGTTAGGAACCTAGAAAAGGAAAATCAAGATTTGAAGGCAAAGCTTGATAAATTGGAGAAAACCCTAGAGAGATTCAATGTTGGATCTAAGGGTTTAGGTATGGTGTTGGGTAGCCAAAAACCCAACAATGATAGATCGGGTTTGGGATACCGATCATGGTCCTCCAAGGCTAAAGGAAAATTAAATACTAGGGTAGAATTTGTTAAAGGCAAAGGGGGAGTATCATCCAAGGCCAACGAAAAGACATATGCAAGGGTGGCATATGACTATGGCAAGGATGAGAAGAAATTAATCAAGGACAAAGTCTCAAGGTTAAGAATGTAAGGTTTGTAGACCAATCATCCATGGAGGAGCAATGTGGTCTAGTCTTAGTAGATGAGTCACCAAGGGAGTTAGCTAAGGTTATGAGTTTTAGGGGGAGCTCAAAGAGTCTTTGGGACCTATGGTAGATGAGTCATGTAATGTGCCAAGGGTTAGAGATGGACTTGAGTCTCTAACATAGTTAGTTGGCACATTTAGGATGTGTTTGCGCATGAAAATATAATATTGAAGTCATAATACATGAAAATTAGTTTTGAATGTATAGGTATTATATAAACCAATGCTAGGGATGCATTGTATTTTAGTATGGGCAAATACTAGAACTTTAGGTCAAGGTTCAATTGAACCAATTAGATAATTTTAGATTTTATGTCAATCTTAGGATCTGTGATAGATACATTTTTAAATGTATTTTTTCCAAGTAGATGTTGGTAAAACAGACCTCTTCACAAAATTTGGAGATTTTTGAAGGTCTATAAAATTTTTGGTGCATTTCTGAAATTATGTTCAGAATGTAATTTGGGGCTGAAAAACGTGCCAGTCGACTGGTAACACTGTTCATCGAACACAAGATGGTTCTATATGTTTGAATCGATAGGGGCAATCAATTGGGACTTATAGCAGTCGACTGATACAATCTGAAACAGTTTTTCAGCATTCAAAAATGACCAAAAAGGGGATATCCATGTATACAATCTTATGGAGGATTAATATATGTTGATTGTGGTCATTTATGGTGTTAGAGTTTAACAATTGGGATATTGTTGGGATCTCTTTTTGATGAGTGACAAAGGGGGAGAGTGTTAAGTTTAAGTGGAAAACCTAAATGTCTTTGCATGAAATTCCTAACTCAATGGAGAGCTTAGGTGTAGGGGAGCCTTGTGATAGGTTCCAAATATCTTTGGATGAAATCCTAGCTCAATGGGGACCTTAGGTGTAGGGGAAACCTTGTGATAGGTTCAAATACATGTTTGCATGTATTTTGCTATTATGTTTTCCCTAACTTAAACGTATTGCTAAGCATTAAAAAGGGGGAGATTGTTGAATGCAATCTTGAGGGTCCGTCGGACCATGTGTTTTGATATTTGAGCAAAAGGTTTAAGTTATGTTTACCATTATATTTGATATGTGTATTTGAGTTGTGCAGAATTGCAAGATACACATATGTAGGATCGAAAGCACTAGGGGGGGGGGTGAATAGTGCTCATGACTTTTTTACTTTTTTTTTTCATAAAGGCTATTGAGAGAACACAGCGGAATACATAACAGAAAGAAGACGAAGAACAAAAGGATGCCAACATTTTACTTGGTTCGGAGCATGTGGTGACTCGTACTCTAAGGCCCTCATATGAGAGTGCTTTCATTTGGCAATCACTAATCAATCGAGTGATACAACTACAATTTCAATTGAGTACAAGTAATTTGAACAATAAGAGATACCGACGACTTGGAGGAAAAGATCTTTAACGTATTTGTCGTTGGAGCAGCTTTCGGGCGTCGTACAGATCTTTTCAGAGTAGCGTATATGAGCGAAAGTTGTTTCAATTGATGTTTTCTTACTTTTGGTTGAAGGGCTTTATATAGCCCCTCTCCGGGCGCCCAGATCACTCCCGGGCGCCTCCATAGGGGCTGAGGTGGCAGTCTCTCATCAAACTTCATCCACGAAGTTTTATCCTTTCCCGAGCACCCAGACCGATCCAGGCGCCCCGACTGTGATGTAAGCTGGGCCAATCTCCGTGCTCTAACTCAGCTGCATGAAGTTGCCCTGATCCCGGGTGCCCAGACTTGGTCCTGGCGCATGGACCGTCCAGGTGCCCTGACCTGGTCTGGGCACTTGGAGTTGAATTCTAGCATTTTTTCCAGTTTCGATATCCTGCACCACAAAGTTAGTACTAACAACAAAATATAGTATTATAATGAGTTTGACAATTTCGGGACTATCCGATTCTGACTTTGGATTTCTAGTGAAACTCTAGGTCGAACCGACACCTACTATTCCCTCACCGGGGAACGTGTCCTCACCTACTCATCTCAGGAGAGTTTACCTATTGCCAAATTGGTCCTCTAGACCGTTTAAATTTTTACTCAGCATCTGAGACTTCAGGACTTCCACTTAGGGTCCTTGACCCTTGAATTTTCCACATGGTGTTCGCGACCTTCAGGGCTTCCACCTAGTGTCCTCGACGCTAGGATTTCCCGCTTAATGTCCTCTACCTGCCAAGACTTTCTACCTAGCTGCAACTAGGGCTTTCCACAACCTAGGATTACCTCTCCTACGACCGAGGGTTACCTCCCCCTAGGATTTTCCACTTGCTTAAGATCATTTAGGACTTTCCTGCACACTTAGTTAAGCTTGTCAGAACAACAATAACATTTAGCTTTTGAACCCTTTTCCATTATCAAAATCTAGGTTCAATTATTGGTGCACTCTGCACCAACAACATATGATTCAGCTTGATGGCTTCAGGTCTGGTTAAGGATGGAGCATCCGAGGTACCATGGATAAGGTAGCAAGGACAAGGCCGATGGAAGCATATTTCGAGGCATACGTGATAGATGGCATTGGGGACGAGCCGTGGGCTTGAATGCATCTAAAAGACAAGACAAAGGAAGAAGGTTTGAAGGCAAGAAGTCAAGGCTGCAAGGAAGGGTAGAGTAAGTTGTGAGGACGAGTGCAAGATTGAGTTATACTCGGGTATCAGTCGACTAGTGAATGTACCAGTCGATTCGGGATCAGTCGGCTGAGGTTGACTAGTACATAGTCATTGGGGTGTAACGACTATATTTCCACGAGGGACCAGTCAACTGCTATACTTAGCAATCGACTGGTAGGCGACATATCAGCTGGGTGTTTCACCTGGTTGCCTATATAACCAAGCCTTGGGAGCTTGGTTAAGGTTGATGAAATTAGGTGTGGTAAACCCTAATTAGTAGTCTCCTAGCCCAGTACTTTCAAGCGGTCTTGGTCAAGGTTGTAGAGAGATTTCTCCACCAACAGGGAGCTTGAGATAGCTGGAGTTGGCAGGAGCTTGATCCACCGAAGGATCGCGGGGTTCGTCCACCTTACGGACATCCATGGAGTTGGAGCAAGTAATCTCCAAACTACATAAATCTACATGTAAGTTGTCTTCTTCCTTTTGTTATAGTTTTAGTATTCCGCTTGCGCTAACATTATAGGAAGAAGAGAGATTTGGGGTCACGCTTTTCAACCCCCCTTCTAGCTGGTCCAACGATCCCCAACATTAACCACACTCAAAACACTAGGAGACATATGTTGTAGAAGAGACTTTGGAATGCTTATAGAGTTACTGGAAGTTCAATTGTTCCAAACTCTTCGGAGCAGCATTAAATTATTGAGAAACTCAAGTGAAGCTCTTGCATAATTAGAAACAAATGGTATGTTGTTCTTTCTATAACCTCATGTATAACTAAATTTCAGAAACTTTGAATCATTGAAAATAGAAAGAAAAAAGGAGAGTTAGCTGTGGAACAGTGAGTTAACTGGACTAATGTCAGATTAGCAACTCTCAATGCAGTGAAAAATTTAGTGGAACATAAGAATTTAGAATCCAGAATTCAGAGTTTGCAAGCCTTGGAGTCAAATTTCTAGAGCTAAATCAAAGGAGTTTATTTTGTTTATTTTGCTGGAAAGCAATGATAGTTACAATGTATAACATCTCAGGTGATTCCCTCTCAAGGATAAAAAGAAATAGAAAGTGCAATAATAACCAAACAGAAAATTCAGTTAGCTTTTGTATCAAGTGTGTACCAAATAATTGGAGCAGTGATAAAACAATGATAAACTAAAATGAAGCTCTTGTATTTGCAGTAACAAATGGTATTCCTTTCTTCTAATAGCTTAACAAACTCGATTGACATGGTTTTTAAATTTCTGAAACTATGAACAGGGACTATTAAGTTCAGAAATTTAAAGCTGTGAAATAGTGAAAAGGAGCTGCTGGAGATCTAATAAAGAGAATTAGGATTTGAATTTCAGTTTATGAAGTAATGGAAGTTGAAATGGATACAAAATAGAATGGCAAGCTATATCGATTTCTCCAAAACAGTGAAAAGAAACTGTGAAATAGGGAACTTGGAATATTTTATGGTGAGAATCTATGTTAGTTCTTTAACTGAGTTTCTAATTGGAAAGGAATTGAAGGCAAGCAATATTTAGTGGATGTTAAATAAGATATTCTAATGTGATTTAAGCTTCAAGACTTGATCAAAAATTACAAACAAATCAGAGATGTGAAACAGGAACAAGAAAATGCAGAATTCAGAAATGTTGGCAGTAGATTTGGAGGGATATAGATGATTATCAAACCTTTAACTCTAGAAGTTCCACAGTAATGGAAAGCTTACAAGGAATCTTTAATCTAGACTACACAAGTTGGATTACATGTCAATGGGAGTTTGAAGTAAAAGTGCCACTAATGTTGCTGAAATGTAAAGGAATTTAGTAACAAGAGAATTTCAGAAATGGAGTAGCGTACAACAAAATTTTTTACACAGTATCTGCTTAATATGCGAGTGCCATTTGAAACCTTCATTTAAGCTAAGCTCTTCATGTATCAAATTGAAGTAACTTGCAATCCATAGTCCTTAAACATCAAACCCAAAACTATGTAGAAACATCCTCAATGATGAAAATTCTGGAATTTATTAAGAAGGGTAAAGTGATAAGTTGAATCATGAGTTGCCATGATATGCAGTATAGTTCAGAGATTAGAATGAAGAACTATGATTCAATTGTACAAATTGGGAAAGATGTTTAGAAGTTAGAAGGGAGTATGGGCACAATTATCAATCTATCATTAAATTGTTTCCATGTCTTCCACCATCACCTTAAATTTTGTCTTACTCTATTCTTTTCCAAAACACATGCTTTGATTTGATTTAATTCTTATTTTCCTTGAAATTCTAAGGCACCTTCATAATTGTGTATTCGGATATCTTTAGTAGTGGTGGAGATTCGAAGAAAAGCAAGCATATCGTAGTGCATAAACCATGAGTAGCTTGAGTGCCATCCACCATTATATGAATTTGAGATTAGGGAAAGAGCCACTAAATTTATCTTGTGAGAATTAGTTCTGATTGTCATTCTTAGTTAACCAAGATGGATTAAAGTCATTATATTGTTAACCAAGGGTAAGAATTGAATCTATGAATGCTCAAGTTGTTAAAACTTGACAATCCTAGGTAACTATTTTTTATTATCATATAAACATGATTAAGAATGGTTAGGGGTACAACCTTGGTGTTTCTTTAGTCTTGTTTACTTGCACAAGAGGCGCAAGAATAAGTGTGGGGATTTGATAATTAACATTTTTTGATGACTTGTTTAGCTCTTATACTTAGTATTTTCATTTTCTCGTTTACTTAAATATTGTTTAATATCATGATTTACAAGTTTGGATATTATTTGGAGCTTGTTATAATTTCTCCCTAATTTTGACATTATTTCATAATTTTTGAAGGGAATTAAAGATGAGATATTGAGTTGATTTAACCGAACTAATATTTAGCCAAGAAGTTCATTAAAGAAGAAGTGAGATTCAATTGAGAGTTGGTTCAATTCAATTGGAGATGGTTCATATGCATTGTGCTTCTAACCATCATCAAATGAGTTGCCTCTTGAGCTTAACCCAAGTCAAACCCTCCTCAACAAATCCCATAAATCACCATTGAACCAGACCAAACCAGATTCAAATTCTGGTTCAAACCAGGGATATAAAAACTAGCATTTTCACTGATGAACAGTGGTTGCACCTACTGTTCATCTGTGATTTCTGCTTCGTAGCCCCCAATCTCACCTTTTCCCTTTGTCTCAAGCTACAGAATCATCAAAGGAGGTGAAGGCAGCTACTGGACTACCTTTATGTCCCTGGAATCTCGCCGGAGAGAGTTTCTTTGGCGAGCTTGCTAAGTTCAGAACATGCCCTACTTCTTCCACGCCGCAACTCAGATTTTCTTCTTGACTTAATCAACAATCATCGAAGGGGTTCTCTAGTGATTGCTGGCAATTCCCAACATCCATCCATTCACTCACAAATCTGCACTCTTTAAATCTGTTCAAATATCAGATTCCAGTTTGCTTCATTCAGATTCCAGTTTGGATTGTTTTCATCAATGGAGAGGGTCTCTTTGGTGAAGATACAAGATTTAGATTGAATCTCAGTTCTAGAGCTTTCTTCTTCTTTTTAAGTGATTTCCAAAGTTGAGGGTTTTTGTTTTGGCACTTATGTGACGACAAGGAAGTGTGGCTTGTGAAGTTGATGAAGTTTGAGTGTGGATAATTTAGATTAAATTTTGCATTTCTTGCTTAATTCCGAACAGATCTAGTTGCATCTAATTAGTTTGATTCAAAAGCTTAGTTGTTATTTAATTGAATTTTGATTCTTGTTGCTTGGTTTAGTTGTTTCTTAAATTCAAATTAGCTTAGTTCTTGTTAATGATAGTTTAGAACAGGTTGTTAGTCGTTCAATATTTCCTCGTGAGATTCGACCTTGGCCCTATGCTATATCATTTCGTTTGCGTAGTTAAGAGTTTTCAAACAATCGATTAATTAATTAATTTGGAGTTCATTAGTGACACTCATTGTGAGCTTATCAAATTTTGGCGCCGTTGCCGGGGACGACGCTAAAATTCTTCCCTAGCAACGGCGCCAAAGTCCTTATCAAATTTTGGCGCCCGACCCTACTCAAGCTTTCCTAACATATTATCATTTCATAACATCCTGGCACTAGGTTGAGCATGTCTCAATCAAGCATAAGTCCTTATCTAACTATTCTAAATTAATGAGGTAATAGACTAAGCATGCATATAAAAATAGTAAACCAAATATTCAATCAAGTTTATCTAATTATAAAAATAGTTTTTCTATTGGCTCTCCCTAGATCATAACCTCGATATGGTCTATCTAGGTAATGAATTTGACCCTTGGAAATCCAATATTGGTTTAGTCCAACTTGATTAATCAAGCTTGTTTTAGGGACCCATGCTTGGACTTGATTTCTATTTCGGTTTACAATTGACAAGTAAGATTTAAATTGTATGTTACCTTTGTATCCTATTACGGACCGATTGTATATGATCTTTTATTTTCCAAGAATCATATCAAGATTCTTGGAAGCCATAGTGAACTGTTCCAATGAATCCTTAAGTTCTTTGACTTAAGTTTTCAGGATGGATTTTTTTCTCTCAAATTGTTGACTTGAATTGAAGTTCCACTTTGAATTTGCTCAACCAAAGGACTTGGGTTAGTCTCTTCCTTAAGGGCTATTACCACCTTTTGGGGTGATTTGACCTAGACATTGGACTTGGCTAACTTATGAGTTAAATACAAAATTAAACCATACAATTTTATTTTTTACTAAAGTTGGATTTACAGTGGTGTTTGGCTCTTCAGAAATGGATACGGATCTATGGCTTCTTTCATACTTGACTTTCAACTCTGACTCAACTTCAGTTTCGATCTTGGACTTGGAGTCGTTTACTTGTTGCTGAGCTGGTAGCGCAAGATGGCTCGCTTGGGCTTGTTCTTCCTCCTCTCACTCTTCCGATGAGGATTTGTCCCATGTTGCTTACAGTGTCTTCTTCTTTCTTTGTTGTTAGGAGATTATTGGTGTAATCATCCCAGGGTCAGGTTGACTAAGCTCAAGTGGATTAGAGCTTAAGTTTTGATGTTTGGATAATATGTTTGAACGATATATGATAAGAGGTCAAGTAAGTCAAGGAAGACCAGATGCTTGACCGTAAAGTTCTAATAGGAGGTTAGACAACATAAAGTTTTAACGGGAGATTAGGTAAGGTAAAATTCTAACAGGAGGTTAGGCAAGACAAAGTCGCAACTAGAGGTTAGGCAAGACAAAGTCCTAACAAGAGGTTTGGCAAAACTAAAATCCTAACGGGAGGTTATGTAAGGTAAAGTCCTAACTGAAGGTTAGACAAAATAAAGTCCAAATGGATCAAGGAGAATCGTATGTTGGCAAGGAAAGTCCTAACAAGAGGTTAGACAAAGGAAAGTCTAAGCGGGTCAAAGAGGACAGTACGTTGGCAAAGAAAGTCCTAACTATGGTTACGCAAAGGAAAGTCTAAGTGAGTCAAGAATGACCACACGTTGACAAGAGGAAAGTTCTAACATGGTTAGGCAAGACGAAAATCTAAGTAGGTCATGGAGGACAATACTTAGTGATAGAAAGTCTAACGGGAAGTTGACAAAGTTCAAGTGGGTCAAAATGTTGACTAGCACTTGGTGGAGAAGTCCTAACATGTCACAATTGACTAGATGTTGGGCTTGGGAACTCTAGATGTTGATAAGATAAGTTAGGAATGATCTAATCGATTGGGTAATCAATTGGCCCAAATCCAATCGATCGAGTGATAAATTGGGAGTCAAGTTCACGAGCACAGAGAGGTGCTGAATCGATTAGTAATCGATTCAGACCTCTCTAGGTAATCGATTGGGATGGTACTTTTAAATTGAGGGGATCGATCAATCGGGTAATTGATTGGGAGGAATTCGCGAGTGAACAGAGAGCTTATGAATCGATCAGGTGATTGATTAAAGCTTCCCAATCGATCAGGTGATCGATTGGAAGGAGAAACTCACAATGAACATAGGGAATCATAATCGATCAGTGGATAGATTGAGGACCCATAATCTATCTAGTGATTAATTGGGAAGCAAAGAAAATAACCGTTGTGAAGATTGGACGGCTGGTTACACTCGGATCTGACATGACAATCCGTTGGGTGTAAGGTCAATCAATTGAGAACCCTAGATCGTGAGGTATAAAGGCGTTTGTGAAGATTAAAATGTAGCTCTTCTTTTCAAAGACATTTTTCCAGTTCTTGAAGCACTTTGGAGACAAATGTTACTACACTTTCTAAGCACCAAGAGGCAATCTACAACAACAAGAGATCATGAGCAAAGGTCCTTCATCGTTGTATTTATTTCCTTATTCTTGTTGTATTTCTCATTATATTTCTCGTATTTGCTTATACGAGGCTTCTCTGCCTCCTAGAAGGGGATTTTCATAGTGCACTGTGAGTGAGGAGGAGTGGACCCTTGGATTAGTCAGCTCAAGGAGGTGGACACTAAGTAAAATCAAAGGTATTAATGCTTCAAGTTTCCGCTGCAAAT
>JBAMIE010000029.1:2813558-2834773 GCA_037177295.1 Kaempferia parviflora | reverse complement strand
GAGAGTGGGTGTGCGTGTGTGGATCCTTGGATTAGTCACCTCTTGTGAGGTGGATACCAAGTAAATCCTTTGAGTTATCATTGGTGAGCTCTTCGTTGTGTATTCCGCTGCAAACATTTGAAGACGAAGAATACATAGCCATTCACCCCCCTAACTCCGAAATCGGTCCCAACAACTAGTGCTTAGAATTCAATTCCCTGTGGATATGATAATTAATATTTTGTATTACTTCGATATTTTCCAACCACTTTTGGGTGTATCAGTAGTTGAAGGTTATTTATTGAGGCTCATCATCTTTTTCTCTAGTTCCGACTTTGAGCACTCCACATTACTAAAGTATTGAAGAAAGAGTGGGGTGTCGGATTCAGTTTGCTGCAAATTAACTTGGATGGCTTGGTCTGGGAATCCTAGAATTAGTGCAACATCTTGCCTTGTTAAACTAATATGCTCATTATGAAAGATGAAACAGTTGCCTTCCATGTCCCAATTGTCAAGAAGATTTTGTACAAGGCTTCGGAGATTTGCTATCTGAGGAATGGAAAATGCCCAAGCAAATGAGCTTTCATTAATCAACCTCATATGTTGGTCATTTAGTTCTACCGAAGATATAAACTTCAAGAACTTGGGGTAATTACTATTCTAATTCATTTCTCTACAATATGCACGGGAAGTAGCAGATCTCTAGCTTGCCATTTAATTTTGTCCAACAAATACATCATTTCTTAGTGATAATCAGGCAAGGTTCATTCCGATGTTATTTTGCATCCGTAATATGCTACATTACAATCTTTGTTTCCAAACATAATTTGATAGATTACCATGGTAGGTACACCGTGAGTTGTAACTGCCATAACATGCCTACTGATTGTTGTGATCTTTGCGTCAGCTAGAGGGGGGGTGAATACGTCGGTCACCCAAATCTCACGCTTCCTACATTCGTTAGAACAGCCGAATACAAAAACAACAAGTAGAAACCTAAACTAAAACAAAACCAAAACAACAAACCCTAATATGTTCGTTTACGTGGTTCGGAGATAACTTACTCCTACTCTACGGTAGTCCGTGAGCTGGACGATCCCTATTCGTTGGTGGATGACTCCCAGGATAACTTTCGGCTAGCTCACATAGCTCTTTGTGAGTGGAAAAACATCACCACAACTCTTCTGAGACCTCTCGGATGCACACATAAGCACTTGAGCTCGGTAGACTACTAATAGACTTTGCCCAAGTCTATTTCGTCAATCCTCACTCAAGCTTCCCGAGTTCTCTTAAATAGAGCTCGGGTAGAAAACTCTCGCCACCAGTCGACTGCTAAATATAGCAGTCGACTGGTCCTATGCGGAAATGTGACTGTTACACTCCAACGGCTCACTTACGAACCTTATGTTCGCTCACAGTAGACTGGACAGTCAACTGCTACAGTAATGCTACAACTGCTACAGTAAACTAGGGTTTCCCTTCCCGAGTACATTTCTCTCACACTCGGCCTCACCCGATCAACTTAGACCTAGCCTTCTAGCCTCCTCCATCAGCCTTGCGTCCCTCAGATACTCCACATCGTTCATGCTTTGCCTTCAAGAGCTTCTTTCAGCCTTGGTCCTTTGTTGTCGAGTCTTCCTTTGCTTGCCAAGTCACATTTGGGCTTACGTTGCTCCCCCTTGGACTTACACTGCCAAATCTCTACTTGGAATTTTCTCCTTTGCCAAGATCATACTTGGACTTTCCTTGTTGTACCTGTATCTTACACACTCACAATGCATATCAAATACAACAATAAGTCTAACTTAAAACTTTGTCAAAACATCAAAACCTAATGTACCTAGATTGCTCCAACACTGATCACGGTGGATCAGGTACGATCAAGTAGTTGCTACACCGAGGCAACAAGTAGGTTTTTACCACGTTGTAGCAGTCATTAGGTTTTAACTATGTGTTATCATCTACTGTCAACTAGCTTCTACAACGTTACAACCTTAACCCTATACCCCTATTTTCTAAATGTATATCTTCACAGCGAAAACCTATCTTCAGTCAACACCATTGTAGCAGCAAGAAAAAGAATTAAAACCCTAAAAATTCTAATCTCTACACTAGAGTAAAATAAAAACACAAAACCATAACTAAATACTTACGATGGAGGTGCATAGGATGAGAAAACCAGTTGTCGCTTAGAGAGGTTGATAGACAAAGAAGTCGTCTACTTGCACTGAGCGTTTTCGATGTGACCCCCATGATCTATGGATTATCACTTAGGCAGGAAATATGAGAGTAACATCGTTATTTAACAATCATATTTCCTTTTCACCTTGACGCAGCTATGTCTACATAATTAGCTGCAACACTTTGTGAAAGTTAGATATCCAAGTAGCTGCAACACGTTGTGACTGCTAAGTGTCCTAGTAGATACCACAACATTGAGGCAGCTAGCTGTCATAGAAGTTGTGACATCGTTGTAGCAGCTAGCTGTCCAAGTTGCTACTAAACGCCCTTGCATGAGCCAACTAGGGCTTGACCTCTTTGCCCTCGGCCCGATGTGACTTAAATCTCTAAATTTCCCAAGGTAACATGAGAGTAGACAAATATTTAATAGAGCCAAATACCATACATGGGAGTGGAGTAGAGTGGAAAGACTTACGATCATGAATGAGGAGATCGATGGATAGTACTAATTACTGAGAGAAAGAACAAAATCTGTAGCGGTGGACGAAGGAGGGGAAAACTTTGACAGATACTGTGCGGAGTAAGCTACTATGCGGAGTAAGCTATAGAGTGGACGAAGAAAGGAAAACTTGGACAACTAACTACCATAACGTTACTGGAAGCCACACTGTTGTGGCAGCTACCTCGACAGCTAGCTGCCACAACGGCGTGGCTTCCATAACAAGTTTAGATCATTTAATGTATTAAACATGATAAAAAACAAACAAAAACATTAAGGTAAACAACATCCCAAAAAATAACACGCAACACTTCATATACACGAAAACTCTACTTTTCTTCTAAGTAAGCTCTTATGAACTCATGAAGCTAGTCTACTTCTGCATGCAATGCTTTCTCCCTTTGAAGTGCTTCCTCTAGGGCCACATCAGCTAGAAATCACAACTTTTCTAGGGCATCCGCCCGAGCAGTCAACAAGCTGAGTTGAATTTTATGATCGGGAGTTTTGTTTGATGGAGACGAAGGACCTGAAAGAACAACTGGTATAGTTGTCGCCGGAGAAGACCTAGTAGTTTTCTGTATCACCGAAAAAACATATACAGAAGATAAATATTAGTCTCTTAAGAAAGAAAATAACTCATATAGATTCGCTCATCATAGGAATAAAGTCCAAAGGTGAGGTAGAGATGGAGGTTATATTATATCTCTCATCTATCTTATCGAAGGCTTCTTCAGATATTTAAATAGGAGAGGATGGAGAAGGTAAAGAGGCATAACTGTGCTTTAATATAAGGCGCATAGATCTTCACCGAGGTTGGGTAGACAACCATCAGGCCTTTTTCTGCTTCACAAATCTTTCTGTGTTGATAGGAGCAGATAATCCTTTTCTAGATGTCATTAGAGGAAATAACAAGAAAACTCTCTAGGATTTTAATAGTCAGTTTCAAGCCATCTATTTTCTTATATACAGTGCCAGATTCCCAAATGACGAGCAATTAATAATCATGCAAAATAAGCACAACATCTATACAATGGGCTCATGAATTGTGATACACTTATTCCCAGATTGAATAGTAATAGCACCTAGGACAGCTAGCTGCCACAACGTTGTGGTAGTTACCTCAACAACTAACTACCACAACAATGTTGTGGCAGCTACTTGGAAAGCTAACTACCACACTATTGTGGCAGCTACCTCGACAACTAGCTACCACAAATGTGTGGTTGCCACAATAGTGTGGCAGCTACCACAACAATGTTGTTGCAGCTTCTTGGACAGCTAGCTACGATAATGTTGTAACAGTTAACTGTAGAGGTAGCTGTCACACCGCTGTGGCAGCTAGCTATGGAGGTAGCTATCACATTGTTGGGACAGCTAGCTGTTGAGGTAGTTGTCACACCATTGGGGTGACTACTTGGACAGGTAGCTGCCACAACGGTGTGGCAGCTAGCTATCGTAGAAGCTGCTACACGTTGTGGCAGCTAGGTGTGCTAGTTGGTGCTATATGCCCTAGAAGCAACCTAGTCCAAGTTGCTGCTAAATGCGCAGCAAGGGTGAGCTTGTCCTCTTCGCCTTCGGCCCGCTGTGACATAAATCTCTAAATTTCGCAAGTTAACATGGGAGTGGACAAATATTGAACAACAGAGTGCAGTGGAAATGTTTATGATCATGAATGGGGAGAGCGATGGAAGCTATTGATTCCCGTGCGAGAGAAGGAATGAAAGCTATAGCGGTGGAAAAAGGAGAGAAAACTTCGACAGGTACTGTGCGGAGTAAGCAAGCACGTGTGCTGTCCGCGGTGAAAGATGACAGCGAAGGAAAGAGCGAGTGCGACGAAAGATGAAATTCTTTCTTCTCTCTCCCATGATTGTTGCAACAAGCTGGTGTAGCTACTAGCTGCACTAGCTACAATAGCTTGTTGTAGCTAGTAACGGAAACAAGTTGTTGCAATTGGTTGCTGTAACAAGCTGTTGTAGTTGAGTGGTTACAACAAACATTGCAGCTACTAGCTGCAATAAGTTGTTGTAGCTAGTGTTGTTAGTAACTGTAACAAAAAAAAATGTGGAACCGCCACATCAGCGGCCCCCTAGAGCCGCCCCCACGGATATAGAAGGAGGTAAATGCAGGTACACAGGCGTCAGGCGCATGGCGGGGTATACCACAGGGCTTCAGTTACAGGAAATTGACCCCTAGCGGTGTGCCAGAGCATACCATACACCCACCGTCTGTGCTACGCCCTGGGGGCTGTTAGTAACTGTAACAAGCTATTGCATGCAGATGAGAGAGGAAAGGGAAAAAATGTGTTAAATGCAGAAAAGGAAATAGAGAAAAGTTGTTGCATGTATATGAGAGAGAAAAGAGAGAAAAGTTGTTGCACGTAGGTGAGAGAGATTTAAAAATTGAATTTTGGCTGTGTCATATCGTCCATGTCAGATATCGTTACGATCACTCGTATAAAATCGGGTACGATAACATTTCTCTCTATATAATTATTTTAGTTTATTCTATTTCGTTTCGATAATAAAATTTAAAATTCTATTAATGGTGTTATCGCCTTATTGTTCTTGGCTTCTTCTGCTTGCGTCCTCCTCTCTGATCCTTCATCCGTCTGCCTCCCAACGACTCCTCCATCGCGTTCCTCCACCGTCGCCAGACTCACCGACTCCGGCCTCGTTTCTTCTCGGATCGCCTCTTCTTCTTCTTCTTCTTCTTTGACCTTTTTCCTCCCCGTCGAATTTTGACCTCGGGTTTTCGGAGGGCAGAGTGTCAGATCGTAGCTACTTCTTTTAATCAGCTTTGATCGGTCGGGCCATTGTTGGATTATGCCACGGAGATCGGCAACCCTTCTTTCCTGATTGAGGAACAGGTAATAAGTAGAATTTAGTATCGCACTCTTCTGTGGCGTCGATTGGTTTGATTTTAATCCTCGAAGAGTTTGAGAAATTGTGTTTTGACTTGAAAACAACTTGATTTTTGGTTAATCAGAAAAATTGGAATTTTCAGTTGTTCGAGACGGTGCGGATTTTCTGGATTACAATGTTTTACTATTGAATTTTTGTGCACACTCGAGTATTTAGTCTTAAGTTAACGATCTTTTTTATCCTTATCGAAATGAAATATTTTGGCTTCAGCACCGATTTTTCTGGGAAAATGTGATCGTGTCTTTCCAGGTCATTGTTTGTGATCTAGTAAACGGTTTTTACTGGTTCATTTGTCCTTCGGTTTTTATGAACCATGAACAGTTGCATCATCGAGGATGCTATCCCTCAACTGTGGTTTAGATATTCAATTTGTTTTTAGAACCCTTTGATCTTCCCAAGCAAATTGTGTATTTTAGAGATATAAAGCAAATAAGAAAAATGATGCATCTGAATTGCAGAGGTGAAGTGCTTTGTTATGCAAATTAATGACGGAAATTAGTAATAAAATTAAAAATGCACATGATATCTTAATGGTTTCAGAGGTGTGTGTTCTTCAATTTTTTTTCCTTCTTTTATTAGATGCAGTTAGTGTAATCCCGTCAACTAAACTATTTTTGTAGAATTGTGGACTTGTTAATTATCAATGTGGTTCTCTTGGTGAAGAATAACGGGTGGTGGATAAAGAACCATGGCTAAGTCATCATAGATTCTTATTCCTTGAAACTCGTAGGATTGGTGTAATTTTGAAGTCCCAATAGGGGCATACCGTGTTCACCAAAATAGACTGAGGCTCTGAAGGAAAATCAAGATTATGCTACATGGGAATTTCTTCCATGATGGGTCACTATAAAATTCATGTTAAGAATCATAGAATATCATTTACTTTTCAATTTTCAACTATAGGCATCGTGCATGCAGGATTTCATGCATAAGACATAATCACTGATTAGTCCTATGAACAAGTCAGTTTTCGCCACAAGCCTTCAGCTATGGTCCATTCATTATCACTAACATACTAATATGTTACATGGCATCCCTTTTTTTTGTTGGTTCCTTCTCTATTGGGAGTTGCCCCTCTTTAGTTTCTGTCATTACTTGTTACAGTTTTTTAAATACATGCTGATCTTGTTAATTCATGAATGAGAAGTCATCCATCTTCAGTTTGTTATCCAGATATAACACATGCTCTCTTATATCAACTTGTAGTAACTGGTTGCTAATTCTTGAATTTACTTGTTACATTATTTTACACTTTCCCTTAACTTACTTGCTATTTGGTTTGTCCAATGATATTTAGCACTGTGCATTAGAATGAAGTGTAACCTGTCTTTGAATTTTCAGAGTCATTCTGCTTCCCAAATCTGGATAGCTATGTCATATCTATGCATTTTTTAAAAAAGATATTGGAGCTATTCTTCTTTGCTTCTATTTCAAAAAATTTGTTTGTAAAAGAATATAGAAGTTCATATCAAAAAAATGATTTATGCATGCCCGCTCATATAGAGGGGAAGACATGAAAATTTAGCGCTTGCTAACATTGCTTTTTGTGATCACAGCACTATGATACTTATTGCTATTTGGTCTCAATTGGCTGATTAGCTTATGAAGTTTCTCGTCTTGGTGAATTGGAACTCTTGTTGAGCACTTGAAGCATATTAAGATAAAATATCATGTCTATGATAAGGTCTGTAGATTCATCTGCTGCTTATGGCGAATCTAATCTTTACAATGCTAGTAAAGATGGTAGCAGTAACTCTGCTTTATCAAGGCACAGATTAAGTGTGGATAAGCAAATTTATAATCATGGACATGCTTTGTACCATTCAGACTACTATCCCAAACAATACTTCAATTCGCCATTAGAAATGATGCATGCTAATTCACTTCCCATATCGACCAGTATTCCAGGTCAGTGTGTTCAAGTTTCTTCAGCTCCATGTCAACTGATTGCTAATATTCACTCTCCTACAGTATCAAATAATCCTTATAGTGGTTGCTTTGAATTTTGCCATCCTGATTCCTCATCAAACTCTAACATTTCTCGTCAAACCTCTCATCCTTTGTTGGAAAACGTCAGTCCAGAGCAAGATATAGATTATGGTGAGGAAGAAATCAGATTGAAGCTTCGAGAACTTGAGAAGGCTCTTCTGTATGATAATGAGGACTTGGATATAGATGATTTTATGGGAGTTGATGATTGGGGTGAGCCTATCCAGACTATATTGCTTACAAACTCTCTGAAGGAATCATCTTCAGATTCTAGCATCAGTTGTGTTTACAGCAATAAAGAACCTAGAACTGCCAAGCAGCTACTTTTGGATTGTTCTGCTGCAATATCAGAAGGCAGTATAGAGGAAGCACAAGCAATCATAACTCAGCTTCGTCAAATGGTTTCAATTCAAGGTGATCCGCATCAAAGGATTGCAGCCTACATGGTGGAAGGTCTTGCAGAGAGAATAGCCTCATCGGGGCAAGGTATTTATAAGGCTCTAAAATGTAAAGAACCCCCAAATTCTGATCGTCTATCAGCAATGCAAATTCTATTTGAGATCTGTCCATGTTTTAAGTTTGGCTACATGGCAGCAAATTATATAATTTTGGAAGCATGCAGAGATGAAGAAAATGTTCATATTATAGACTTTGATCTGAACCAAGGAGTGCAATACATGAATCTGATACAATCACTATCAACATGGCCAAGAAAACCACCACACATAAGGTTATCTGGGGTGGATGATCCTGAGTCAGTGCAGCGATCAGTTGAAGGCTTGCAAGTTATTGGTCAGTGTCTTGAGAAGCTAGCAGAGGATCTTGGTGTGCAGTTCAAATTTCAAGCCATTGCTGCTAAGACTGGCAATGTAATGCCTGAAATGCTAGATTGCAGACCTGGAGAGTCTCTTGTGGTTAACTTTGCTTTTCAGCTTCATCATATTCCAGATGAGAGTGTGTCAACCGTGAATGAGAGAGATCAACTTCTTCGAATGGTGAAGAGTTTGAAACCAAAGCTGGTCACAATTGTGGAGCAGGATATGAATACCAACACAGCCCCATTCTTCCCAAGGTCGCTTCCCTTATATCTTTAAGTTCTATTTCATAATTTAATCCTATATCACATTTGTATGCTAATACCTCTCTCATGTGTTTCTGCGTTGTTGAGTCAGTCATGTTTGTTCTTATTCTTTGATTATAGCTGGAAGTTAGTTTGTCTTAGATTTAAGTTTATGAGAAGAAAAATGGCCCATTTTGCTTCCTAAATTTTGATGTACTTGGATTTTGCTTGCACCTGTACCGTATCTTAAAACTTCATCGTTTGAACTCAGGTTTGTGGAGGCTTACAATTATTATTCAGCAGTATTTGATTCACTAGATGCTACTCTTCCAAGGGATAACACCGATAGAATGAATGTCGAAAAGCATTGCCTTGCACGCGACATTGTCAACATTGTGACTTGCGAAGGTGCTGACCGCATAGAGAGGTACTATTAATTGTTCGCATTGTATAAATTTGAGTTCTCCACTTTAACCAAATAACTTCCAACTAAATCAAAGATATGAGGCTGCTGGAAAGTGGAGAGCAAGGATGACGATGGCGGGGTTTGTTTCGTGCCCATTCAGCAGCAATGTCAATGCATCGATACGAGCATTGCTGAAATCATACTGTGACCAATACATGGTTAAGGAGGAGCCCGGGACGTTGTACTTTGGATGGGAGGACAAGCCTTTGGTAGTTGCCTCAGCTTGGAAATAAAAGTTTTCATGCAGCCATTTGATATGAACCATAACGTCTGATTCTCTAGCAAGTTTTCATGTGTATAACCTCAAATTTCCACTGATACAAGACTCGCCCTTCAGAAAATTATGCTCATTGTGATGATTGTACGAAATAAGGTATTTAACGTTTAGATATTATTCTAGATGTTTATTCAAAGAAAAATTAGTATGTGTGTGTATTCCATGCACACTTGAAAAAAAAAATCGATTTGAATTTTTTTTTGTTCTTAATATTGTAGTCCAACATCTAAACCCTAAAAATAAAATCTTATTAGCATAACTGGATGTTTAAAAATAAATAAATAATCAGAAATGCAGGTTGTCGAGGACGAGTCGGTAGCATAAAACCTTCGCGCGCATGTGTGTGTGTATATATATATGTTATCTTGCACACCTTGACCTACACATCCCGTGAACACCTAAAATATTTTTTCGATTTGATTTTTTTGTGCTTAATACTAAAATTCAACTTCTAAACCCTAAAGGCAAAATCTTATTGATATAATAAGGAGCTTAAAATTTTTTTGACAAATAGAAAAATATGTTAGGTGTGCATGGGGTAAGATGTGTGGGATAACACACACCACGCACACATATATAACTGCTATGTTGGGCGCCTCACATGCGCACCCCAACTTGCATGACAAAGGGGGCAATGGGGCCCACATCGGGTCGCCCCCTCTGTCACACATGGTAGATGGGAACGGGAGGCGCCCAACCATGAGTGGCTCCTATGTGCGCCCAGCATACGCGATATATATATATACCCGACGCCTCCTGCAAGGTCGTTAGCAATTGCTCAGGTGGCGTTGTAGCTCAAATTTTTTGTATTATTAATTTTTTTTATTCTCTCTCCCCTTTCGCCCTCCATTCAAAACCTTCACTCGACTTTCCCAAATCTAAATTTCTCTAGCTCTCGCTCCTTCATTCGCCGCATAGTAGCTTCCGTCGCTCTCGTTCCTACCTGCAACCCCATTCTTCTCGTCCGCTGAAAGCTTCTTCTCGAACAGGCTAGAAGCTCCCCAATTTTTTGACACAAATAATCCCGATGTTGTCGCTCCCACCCCTCCATTCTCGTTCATAAACCCTTCAACTCCGGTGTTTGTTTTTCTCTCTGTACAATATTTTTTATAAAGATTTATACTACAACGTACAAGCCTAGCTGCTACATGTTGTAGGAGCTACTTGGGCAGGTAGCTCATGGAGCTGTTACAATGCGTAGCAGCTATAGCGTACAAGTCAAACAATCTTTTTTGATAAATTTTAATGTTTTTAGTTATATAAATTTTTTTTAGCAGCTACACTTTGCAGAGATTGTCCACCTAATATATGTTTGTATCGATCTCCTGATGACATAAATAGCCTCAAATATGAATTTCCCCCAATATATTGACATCAATAATTGTTTAATATCAAAATGACTTTAACATTTCTAAACTCTAATTTTTTCTCTAAGTCATTGGATTTCACTAAGTCCACCTAATTGATTTAACTATGAAAAAATATATTGGGTAAAATTCATATTCGAGATCCTTTATGTCATTAGGAGATCGAAATGAATACATATGAACTGGTTTCATATCATTCCGAGTACTCTAGGTCCATCTGCCGATATAGGATGCATTTATTTTTATTTTTCAAAAAATTACCAATTTACGACGAATGTCAAGATTCATCGCCAATTGGCGACGAAAATCAGTTCTTATGTGTTCGTATCAATTTCTTGATGACGTAAATAACCTTAATGATGAATTTTACCTAATATATTAACATCATTGATTGTTTAATATTAAAATGACTTTAACATTTTCAAATTCTAACCTTTTTTGCACTAAGCCATTGGATTTCACTAAGTCCACCTAATTGATTTAACTATGAAAAAATGTATTAAGTGAAATTCATATTTGATATCATTTATGTTATCAGGAGATCGATACGAACACATAGGAATGAGTTCCATTTCATTCTGAAAACTCTAGGTCCATCTGCTGCATTTAGGAACTTATTTTTATTTTTTTTTTAAATTACTAATTCCAATGAATCTCTAAATTGGTCGCAAATGTTAATTTTTTAAAAATATAAATAAATGCATTCTAAATGTTGCAGATGGATCTAGAGAACTCGGAATGACATAAAACAAGTTCATATTTGTTCGTATCGATCTCCTGATGATATAAATGACATCAAACATGAATTCATTCTGAGATCTCTAGGTCCATCTAGCATATTTTGTACACATGTATTTTTATTTTTCAAAAATTAAAAATCTACAACAAATCGTTAGATTTATGGCCAATTGGAGACAAATCCTGGGATTCATCATAAATTTGCAACAAATATAGAGATTCTTTGAAGATTGGTAATTTTTGAAAAATAAAAATAAATGCGGCAGATGAACCTAGAGAGATCGGAATGACATGAAACTAGTTCCTATGTATTTGTATCGATCTCCTGATGACGTAAATAACCTCAAGCATAAATTTCACCCAATATATTGATATCAATGATTGTTTAATATCAAAATGACTTTAACACTTTCAAACTCTAATTTTTTCACAAACTCTAGAAAACATTTTCTCTACATTATATAATTGATCGGGAGGTAGAAGTTGTACCTCACTTACGGTGTCAGACTAGTAATTCGATGCTCTCCCTTCTTCGTTGCTTTCGGTGTCATGTCAGATGAGCTTTCTTCGTCTTCATCTCCTTGATGACTTGTCATAAGTACAAGTCCGGCATAGGCCTCGATCCCGGACTCTAACGATGACTTGTCCTACTTGCCTTTTAGATTCTTGTGCTTTGTCTATCTTGGCCCTTTGTCTTTCCTTTCTCCCTTTTCTTTAGCTTCGGGTAATTGTCCTTGATGTGTCCTTCTTCTTGGCAGTTATAGCAACAAACATTCTTTTTACTCCGTAGTAACTTCGTTGCATGCATGTTTCTTATCAAAATTGTTAGTTTTAAAAAATTCACTAAACTTTCTTATCATGTAGGCTTCTTTATTTTCGTTGAGTGATAATTCTGGCACCGACATGATCTTCTTGGCTTTGAGGGTTAGGTTCTGAGTTGAATTTTCTTCTTTATTTCTTAAACCTGCACATCTCGACTCGTGTAATTCGAAAGTGGAAAATAAATTCTCTAAAGTACCTACCTCTAGATTATTGGAGATGTAGGAGTCTACTATAGATGTTCACTTGAGTATTATCAGAAAAGCATTTAACGCATACCTTAGCGAGTTCTGATTCATTACCTTTTCTTCGAGGTTCGCGAGTTTGATTATCAGCTCCTTGATTCTTGCGTGTAAATGAGCTACCAATTCTTCCTTTTCCATTCAGAGATTGTTGAGTTGGTTCCAGAGCAAATCCCATCTTGCGAGTTTCGCCTCCTAGGTCCCTTCGTGCAACTCTAGGAACTTCTACCAAAGTTCTTTAGCCAAGTTGTAGTTGCTGATCCGATTGACTTCTTGGAGCGGAAGAACGCTCTACAGATGGAACTCTGCTTTGCAATTCGCCACGAAGTTATTCTACTCCTTTTTGCTCCATAAGTGTTCTTCTTTTTCCTCTCTGTGTTGATCCATATTTGATAGTAAAAAGAATTTCAAAGTAAATCTTGAAGAATACCTTCATGCGATGCCCCCTTGAACTTTGGCGGATGAATGTTTGATCTATCCATCATGTTCTTGCTTTAGTAGGCGGTTAGTCCTTCTAGATTGGTCTGGCTCTGATACCAATTGTTGGTCCAGGTGGTGCCAGCTAGAGGAGGTGAATAGCCCTGAAAAGAAAAGTTAGAATTTCTCTTACTTTTGAACTTAGCAAGGACACAATATTAAGAAAATCAAATAACTAACATAAAAGAAATAACTAAAAAGGTAAGTCGTGCTTCATCTCTGAAGGTAAAAGACATGGTCATGCTTCATCTCTGAAGTTTCCAACAGCAAGTTGTGCCTCATTTTCCAGTATAACCCATGCCACGACCTTGCCCAAAGGCACGACCGTGTCTTGCTCCAGTAGGGTCAACTCGAGGTCGTGTCTTTTGACATGGCCCTACCCATTTCTAGAACATCCCATGGGTAAGTCATGCCCCTTTTGGCCGTTGTTTACACAGCCAGGCCGTGCCTTGAGGCACAGTCGTGTGGCGAACAAGCAGGGGATGTGCCCCAGGCCGATAAAAAGGTTTTTTTCCTCCCCTTTTGAGATATCTTGGGTTTGGGGCTCCGCCCCTTTCCTTGGGAAAGAGTTCTTCCCTTGGAAGAAACCCTAGATCCTCATCCAAGAGCCATTGCGACGATACATCCACCTTCGAAGCAAGGTGACTCCCAAAGACATCAACAACACATTGCTAAGCATTCTTTCTCCTCATTTCTCATATTTGGGTTGTAAAAATGTTATTATTTATGTTTTTGGTTATTTCTTCATTGTCATAGAGTACGTTCTCTAGATCTAGAATGTTGGAGTAATTATAATATGATGTGGATGTATGAATTATGAATTTGACTATTTGCTTGTTCAATTATATGTTTATGACTTATTTTATTATTTTATGTATTATTCATGTTTGACGAAATGCGTGTGTGGTGAATACATTTAGATGTAGAGGATTGGTCACAATGTAGAGGAATTACTTTTTATTGTATGTCCTGGGGACCTTTAGTGACAGGATATCCTTTTAACTGAACTTTCTAAAGTATCACTTTGAAACGGAGGTCAATTCTTTACAATTGATTAGCTAATAGAAGCATAATGGGGTTTCCCCTACTTAATGTTAGGAAGTGACTTATGTAATCAACAGATTGTATGACCGGTGAGCCCTTAGTAGTAGAGGGTATCCCTTTAGCTGAACTTTCTAGGTTACCTCTTTACTTAATAAGCTAACGTTAGAAAGTAATTGAGATAACTTTAGAGATTCTATGACCGAGGGGCCTTAGTGATAGAGGGTATTCCTTTAACCGGACTTTCTATAGTTACTTGTTACTTTTTTACTTAATGGCGTTGGAAATTGGTGTAATCTGTTTGGTGCGATCTTCGCGAGGTCATGTTGGTAATTTAGTTAGAATCTCTACAAGAGTGTAAGTATGGAGATAAGGAGATGACCAATTTATAGGGACATTTACTAGCATCATAGTGAAACTGAAATCCTAGAATCACTCCCTTAATTCTAACTTTTTTCTCTCTCTCTCTCTCTCTATCTCTCTCTCTCTCTCAACTGATTTCATGTAGCCTTCGATTGTCTAGATAGCTTGCTTTATAAATTCAACTAGTGCTTAATCAATAATTCTTGTAGATCGATATTTTTATTACTTAACGACTTTCTCTGCACTTGCGGATTGATAACAGGTAGCTGCTACAACGTTATAGCAGCTACCTGACAGTAGCTGCTACACATTGTAGTAGTTACAACTTGAATTATAATACATTAAAATGTATCAAACATGTGAACTATAATACTTGATAAAAATAATGACAATAAGATAAATCTAAATTTCTATCATAACTCATTTGTTCAAGAGTTAATATATCGTGGAAGAGTTTAAGGTAGAAAACCTATAAAAGTTGGAAGTAATCTGAAGTGCGTAGATTATGTATATTTTTATGCACGCTTTGATGCATATCTCTTTGCTATTCATGAGTATAATCTATATTTATTTCACCTTATCTTATTATGATGACATACTTTCATATATTTCGTGCGGAGATATACTATTTGTTTAATTTTCACGTCAAGACGCATTTTGGAGAGAAAACGGAGCAAAAATGTACATTCAAGCAATTTTGGAAGAAGAAGTCCAACGACGTTGCCGTGTTCCTCGGGGTATATTGGGGTCGAAACAAAGTTAAAATGGATTTAAATTGCACCCACACAACCATGGGAGTTTCAGGACAAGCTCACACGGGCAAAAGGCACAACCATGGCTTCTATTCATGGTCGTGCAAAACTCCAGATTACAGCGCAGACCAAAAATAAAATGGGCATAACTTTGCACCCGGTTGGAGTTTTGGGTTGATTCAAGTTGGAGAATGCAGAGAACTTCAAGATCTATAAATTTCATTTAGATACGGTCGTGCCTCGCACGGTCGTGTAACTTTGGCCATGGGAACCCTCACACGGCCGTGTGAAATCACACAGCTGTGCAATTTTAGTCGTGTGAACCCCCACACGGCCGTGCAGATTCGCACTGTTATGTGGTCGGCCGTGTGGACCAAGGAAATGTTTATAAATAAAGATTTTTGTCCCTTTTCTCAAATCTTTAGCTTGGGGCTCCACCCCTAAGCTTGGAGAAGGGTTCTCCCCCCTTGGGGGAACCCTAGATCTACATCAACAAGGCATTTCTGGCGATCCGTCCACCTCCGGAGCAAGGATAGCAACTGAGAAGACCGACGCTTCATTGATAAGCATCCCTATCTACTCATGTCTTCATGTCTTGATTGTGGATACTATTTCTTATCATCTTTTGGTTGTAAACTCCTTGTAATTGAGTAGATCTTTGATTCATAGGGTGTAGAAAGTATTTATGATGTGTTGTTGATGTAAACTCTATGGATTTGTTACCTTCCTTGTTCAATGACATGTTTATGTCTTATTCTTGTTTGATGAAACATTTGATTGAATATGTACATAGATTGTTCATCCCCTAGGTTGTGGTGCTCTAGATTGAAGTGGCAAGGCCTTAGTGAGAGTGGTATCTCTCCTCTCATCTAGGGTATGCCCTCTTAGGGGAGGCCAATTCTATGTATGGATGAGTCTAACACCGACCTAATGGGTTTTCCATAATTCTTTGTCAGTGATAGTTTTGTGTAATCTACAGACGTACACCCAAGGATGTCTTGTGACAGTAGGTAGTCTACTATAAACCCAGACTCTCTAAGTTACCCTCTTCAACTTAGTGACAATAGGATACTGACGAGGGAAGACACTCTGTTATACCCTAGCCAGGTAGATATTGTACTTATTTAGACATCCTGCAAAACATAAGTGTAGAGGATAGGAGACAAGCAATTCATAGCACTATACAATCATCATAAGGAACCCGAAACCCTAGAATCATTCTTCTTTGAGCAACTTCCCTTCTTCCCTCTTCTTCTCTCTTCTCTTTGTGCACTCTTTCCTTTACTTCACAACCAACCCTCGAGTGTCTAGATAGTTCACAGTGCAAAGTCAACTAGTGCTTAAAACACAGTCTCTATGGAGACGATAATCTTTTATATTACTTAACAACATTCCGTATACTTGCGTATACTCAACAAGTTTATGACGCCGTTGCCGGGGACTATTTGTATTAACATTAGTTGATTAGTATATAAGTTACTCTAAACATTTTCTTTTCCTTTAGTGCACATAGTTTTCTTCTTTTATTTTTATATTTCCTTTTTCCTGCATTTTCTTACTTGCAATTTGAATTCCATATTTTTTGTTTTTATGTGAAAAAACTAAAAAAAAAATCTATCATGAGATATAATATTTTGAGCAGGCCTTTAAGGGATTTTAGCGCACATATTTTTGTAAGATTTTTATCTCCTATTGTGCAACCTCATATCGAAGCTAGAGATTTCCAACAAGACCCTTGATTTCTATGATTCAAGGTCACAAGTTTGGGGGAGAGAATTCAGAAAATCTATATTTACATTTGGAGACATTTTTAGAGCTTTACAATATGGTAAATCAAGGAGTGTCATCAAATGCAGTCCAGTTGTTGGAATTCCCATTCAGTATCAAAGATAATGCAAATACATGGTTTCATTCTCTCCATCCTCAAAGCATTACAAGTTGGGAACAATTGGAGCGACTTTTTCTGAATCGTTATTATCCTCCAAGAAGAACAACATATATGAGGAACAAAATCACAAATTTTGTTCAGGAAGATGGAGAGGCACTATATGAAGCATAACATAGATTCAATGTTAAGACAGTGTCCTCACCATGGTTTGGAAAGATGGCTGAGAATGCACATATTTTACATGGGACTTTCATTCTCAAACATATCGATATTGGATTTATCTGCGAGAGGTTCTTTGATGAATAAAAGCTTGGATGAAGCTTGTATACTAATTGACAAAGTGACATCGAACCTCCAAAAGTGGTCAACTAAGATTTGGATGGAGACCCCCTCAAAAAGTCATGAAGTGCAAGTCATGAATTCATTTGAGAAAGTCAAGCCAGTATTGATGCAACCACCTAAGAGTTTTGGAAACAATATTGAAGTTATGAACAAGCTACAGAATCAGGGGTTCAAGGAAGTATAGGTAAACTTGGAGAAATTAACTTCAAAATGGTTTAAACATGATCCTCCTCCTGTAAAAGAACAAACAAATTAACGAGGTATAAATTTCAAGTTGGGAAATAACTACAATGTATCTAAGAAGAGAGATGAGTATGAATTTGAGGAGAAGACAAATAGGGAATCAAAAAGTCTCACTTCAATTCTCCAACAATGAAGTTGAAGTCATCTGTACAATTTCCTGAACGGTTGATAAGTTCAAGTAAAGATAATCAATTCGAACCTCTTTTACATACTCAGTATAGACCTCTTGCTATGAAATGCAAATCAATCCAGTGATCTCCACCCATCCCCTTTCCACAAAGATTAGTTCAACATATGAATTTTGAAAAAGTTGATGTACACTGTAATGATGTGGTGGAAACTTGCAATTCCTTAGATAATGCTATTAAAGTTAAAGGTAGTTGTCATATTTCAGCCTAATAGAGATTACATTGATTATGAAATGACATGTAAATTGTTAGATGAGATTGAGTTTTCATATAATGATTGTGATGAGTATGCTCAATATGTAACTTCTGATAATATTATTGATTCACATATTGAAGATATTGATGTTAGTGTACTCTTCTCTGCTTCTGAAAATGTTGATGTTATGGAAGAATGTGTAGGGACTGTGATTTGGAAATAAAGTCCCAAGAATCACCTTGTTTGATGACACATCCACCAGAAAGTACAGTAGTTGCAAGAATTGAATGTATAGTGGATGAAGAAAATATAGGGACTTGTACAGTTATGGAAGAGTCCCAAGAATCACCTTCTTTTGAGACACCATCAACTGAGCGAGAGCAAGATTCTTTAGTCTACAACGAAAAAATCACATCCACCTATATAGAACTTGTAGATACCTCTTCACAATACAATGTGAATATTCTTAGAGATATTTTAGTAAACTTCTTTGAGGGACCTAGTATTGATTTTATTGGGTGTGATTCATCTCTTGATACTTGCTCTTCTAGACTTAATATTTGTTTTGTCATTCCTTATCTTTCTCTTTTGTGGGAGGTGCTCTTTTCTTCTTGGTGTGCAGATTTTCAAAGGGCTAAAATTTGGGAGCTCAATCTGAACCGTCTCCAGCCACCGGAAAACAATTTCAAGGAACGAAGATAGGGAGAGCGTGTAACGTCCCAAAATTTTTACAGAAAATTTTTAAGTAATTAAGAATATGCTTGCAAGATTTAATGGAAATTTTTTCATTAAGAAAAAGGGAAAAATAAAAAGAAATAAGAAAAGAGGTCGTCTAGTAAGGTTCGAACCTTGGACCTCTTGGGAAGCAAAGCCTTTAGGAGAATGCAAGAACCATTTGCCCCAGCAGGGGTGTGCTGTTAGAAAGGAGAGGAAATCCTTGTTAAGGGTTAGAGAGTGGATGAAGAGATACTCCTCTTCCTTGGTATAAAAGAGTGGAAGTTAGAGCAACTTCTCACTTTTGGTTGTCTTCTTCCTCTCTTCTTCTTCCTCACCGAAATTTCTCTTCTTCCCTTGCAAATTCCGAAATCTCCACAAGGGATTTCTCCCCCAAGGACTTGAAGAAAAAGAAGGGTACTCCAAGGCTACTACTTCCCCTAAGGCAAAAAGGGCAACAAAGGGTTTCAAGAAGAGGAATCTTCTTCTTCCTTTTCACAAAGTTAATCTCTAAGTTGTAGGACAAGCGAGAGGATGTAAGTATCCCTCACCTGCAGTATGAGTAGCTTTGTATGTTGAATTCATGAAACAAAAATTTGTTTTGGCCTTCTTGAAAGTTTCGGCCATGGTAGGTTCTAGGGCATGGGTTAGATTCAAGTGCCCAATTATGCATACAAACATTCCTCCTATGGTTCATGATATATATTTTATGTGAAAGTTGTGTATATTCATGTTGCAAAATGTTTAGAAATTTTCTTTGAAGTTTCGGCCATGTTTAGGTTTAGGGCATGGATTAGATTCAAGAACTCAAATATGCATGCAAACATTCTTTCTATGATCCATGATATATTGCATGAAATGATTGCATGATAAAATGTTTTAAAGAAATTTTCTTCTCCTTCAATGCTTTGGCTCATACATGTTCTAGGGCTAGGGTTAAGCTTAGATACCCTAACAAGTATGCAAACACTTCCCTATGTCCATGATATATTATATGAAAGTTTTGTATGCTTTAGGTTGCAAAAGAACATGATTTTCCTTCCTTGAATATTTCGGCCAAGAATGGTTTTAGGGTAGGGTAGGGTTTAGTTAAATAAGATTCATACAGTTCGTACATAAAGTAAATAAAATTAAAATTCTTAAATGCTCATGGCGGTTCATAGCATCGTTCTCCGCGAGTCATCCATCTTTGGGTTCGTGTTGTGTCACACTCCGTCAAGTCTCATGGGCAAGTCCTTCACCTTCACCTTGAGATGTTGGTCAATGACATGGGGATAAAGCAATCGGAGAGAGGCGTCGACGTTGATGGTGACGAAGAGCTTGGAGAACACTCTCTCGAAGGCTGGTCCAAAGATGATGTACATTGTCATCTTGAGCAAGAGCTCCCCGACCTTGGCAGAGGCGGCAGTGACAGCCCTCCCTGACCTTGTATCACAAAAAAGAAGAAGAATAGTCCGTGAAATTAAACATATATTGTCCCTGACCTTGATCTCGAAGTGCTTCTCCACAATCATCTTTGAAGCGTTGTCATCGTCATACGCCATGTCTGCAACATATTTTTACCATAAAATGAGAGTTAGCTGAGAACCTTTGATCATTGTTCATTATGTTGTCAGCAATTTTGAGATAAAAATTCATAATGTTTATGAACATCTTTAGCTGCTTGGAACTCTTTCGCATAAATATTGTGCAGCTTACGGTAGATTTCTGGCAAAGAAACAAAACAAGAACAAGTGTTGGAAATCACAACTTTTGCTTCAATTGCATAGTTGATCGTACTTGTGGTATGAAATTGGAGAACTAGGATGAGAAATTTGTAGAATCAACATTACCTTTTCGAGGGAGAGGATGAGTCCGATGTCGGGGTCTGCGTTGTCGGACCGTCGGACCGTCGAACCTCGATCCTTCGGAGTAGCGACTTGGAGCGAGGCCTGCGATTGGAGAAAGGGAGAAGAGACTTCCACTCGACCGGTTCAGTGCTGGTCCGCCTCCTCCTTGTCGGTCTCCCGTCGGCGTAAGAGATGAGAAAGGGGGCGAGTAAGGTCTCGCTGGGGAGTCGACGTCGAGTTCGGCGAACTTGCGGAGGAGCTCGTCGTAGGAGGCTTTGCTGACGCGCTGAACGTTGGGTACAAGCGTCTCCATCGATACTTCTTGCTAGGTCGAAGGAGCTCGTCAGTACGTTGGCCGATTGGACTCGCGAGGGGCGGTGACGGTAGCGCGAGGTGACTGCGGTGGCAACTTACGAGGAGTGAGACTGTGTGAAAAAAAAGTTAGGGTTTAAAAAAAAAGGCTTACATGGAGGAAAAGTCTTACGTGGAGGAAATCTGGGCGTTGGTTTTAAAATAAGTGATTGGCTAGAGGAAGTCGAAGAGGTACGGAGAGAGAAGTTAATAAAAAATATACAGTTAATAATTTTATTAGATATTTTATTTTTAAAAATAAAATATCTAATAAATCTATAATCCTATAACAA
>JBAMIE010000029.1:2773031-2786838 GCA_037177295.1 Kaempferia parviflora | reverse complement strand
ATCTCCCTGTGCTTCCGTGCGCATCCTCTATCCCATGTCTTCCCTGCGGCCGCTGCCCTAGATGCAGCAGAGGTACTTCATCTTCCAATCAACTAATCTTATTCAGAAAAGCAGTCCATTAGAACAACTCGAAGTGATTTCGTTATAAAATATCATTTGGTATATGTATTGCAGAGTTTACACTAGTGCTTCAAATCAGTGAGATATGTAAAAGCAGTTCAATGGATCAGTTCAAAGTTAGTAACGCTGACTAATGTGTAAAAGCAGTCAATTGGATCAACTTAAAGATTTATTGCAGATTAAAATAAAAACAAATGGAGAATTTTAATAATAACAAAGACCTACGGGACAGGATCTTTTTCCTTCTCTGTTTTCCTCCTATTTGAAACAGGAGAATTTAGGTTATTTGGTTTTGATTAATGATTGAAATGTGAAAGAAAAAGGGGGGATTATGGAGAGTCATGCAACGATTAAAATAAAACTTGTAATGATATAGTTCCATATAACTAATGTCTATAGGGAGGGCATGGATTCAACAGCGCTCATGTCAATTTTCCATTTAACAATTACTTTTCTGTTTTGGACATCATGATCATCTTATTTCCAAGGAACTTCTAGCAAAGCTTTGGGCTACAGGCGAAGCAAGTCATTTGTAGGCCTCTTTTAGGGATGGCAATTGGTTGGGTAGTTTCAGGTGTCCATGCCTACGCAAGATGGACCCCCAATGGCTTATGGGAAGATCCTGATGATGGTAATGACAGTGGTACTGAAGAAACGGACTATGAAGAAGAGGAGGAAGGAAGTGATGATGCAGGGGAAATGAAAGTCTCTGCTGTTAAGGATGATAAATGTGCCGTGGCTCAATATGAGGATCTTTTGAAAGGTTTTCTTCTTTAATCCTTATTAGTCTTTGAATGTGTATATCTTCTCTTCAATTTTTTTTGTATCTCTATTTGGTTTTGAAGTCCATTATATTGTTCTTTATTATGATTATATATCTTGGTAGTTGAAAAATTATATCTTGTCATGGCTGCCATAGAGTTCAATTTCCTGTTTCTTGTAGGGAACTTCTCCTTTTTTTCTTCTATATATATGGTGCTGGGCTTGATTCTTGAATGGGAATTCCTATGTTAACATGATTCACAATGACAATGTTAAGTTGTGAATAAGATAACTTGTGATTCACATGTTAGCTCTCTTGGTTCATTTATGATATCTGAACTGTGTCTCCTTATGTACGCATCTGAATGGACTTCATAAGCATCTTAATGTGAGAGATTGACTCAGTCATCCATATGGATTGTCCCACTAGATTCTTCATCATGAAAGAATGGGCATGAAAAAATCTTCTGTATGGGTTTTGATTCTTGTTCCAACTCATCATGAAAGAGAAATAAAAAACTGGTTGACATCAAATTTATGTTAAGCTGTGTTTTATCCTTTAAGATGTTAGACCCAATTGTGAATCAAAATCTGCTGCTTTGTGCTAATCAATACTGGTATTTGAAACCAAGAGATATAAAGGTAAGAAAATTATTCATTAAATATTAAATGCTTGATAAATTCTCAGCCCTGATGGTGCAGATGCATATGATATTTTATTGTAAGTTGCAAAACTTGTCTCAAGACTATTTCTTCATGATTAATTTGTAATTGGGAGAACAATCATTCTCCAAATTGGTGTACTTTCGTTTTATCACTGTTTTACTGATTTGTGGATGACTACTATCCCAAGTGTAAAATGATGATAGAAATTCAGAGTAACATAATATTGTGTGGTTTGGTGTCTAGGTATTGAGCTGAAAACACAATCTCTTTACTAATAGAGGTAAGGCACATACATTGACCTCTATGTTCTGCATATGGGAGTTTTTTGAATCTATAGGCAATCAACATACATCTCCAACAGTTCACAGTTCTGCTGCAAATCTTATTACACGCCCTGAGATGTTCTGTTAAGTCATTTATTTAAACACTATAACTTTTTTTCTTGTTTCTCTCGCAGAAGTAGAAGTCTTGTTAGAACCTGAAGAGAAGACAATTTTGCAAGAGAATGAATTCCCAAACGTTAAGAAAATCTCTACTGTTAAGTTCTCACAACTTTAGTACCTATCATATGTAATCATCTGCCAGTAGATCTTCAGGACTTCATGTTACTATTAATCTCTATTATGTTTCTCTTCTAACTTGCTGTTTGATAACAAAGAAGGTTTTTTTTTCTCACAGCGACTTCATGATGCTGTTATTTTGCATATTACTTATATTTCACTCTGACATAGATAGTAATAAACTTCTATTGATAACTGCCATATTTTTTATACAGGTGAAGTGGGACGCATTTCATAGTTTTGCATTGTCTGGTCAGATACCACTCATGGACAGACTAATTGGGCAAGGTACAGAAATTGATTGTCTTGACAAGGTAAGATTATCATTGTTCTAGTCAATGGGATAACTATTTGATTTTTCAAAAGTATGAAACTCAAGTTGATTTTTAACACAGGGTGGTTTTACAGCTCTTCACAAAGCAGTTATTGGAAAAAAGGAGGCTGTTATCAGTCATCTCCTTAGGAAAGGTGCAAACCCTCATGTCAGAGATAGAGTAAGGATAAGTAGCATAAATTTTACTTTATTTTTTGGGGTATAAAAGTCACACTGGCATTGTTCTTCCCTGTGGTAGAATGGTGCCACGCCCCTTCATTATGCAGTTCAGGTTGGTGCAATGCAGACTGTGAAGTTGCTTATAAAATTTAAAGTCGATGTAAATGTTGCAGATAATGTGAGTAGCAATGAAGTTGTTATACTTCCTGTTTACAGATTCATTAACTTATCTTATTTCCTATCTCGAATCATCCGGCAGGATGGCTGGACACCTTTACATGTTGCAATGCAAACAAGATGTAGAGATATAACGAAGGTATTGCTGATAAATGGTGCTGATAAGACCAGAAGAAACAAGGTAGTGCATGTCCTAGTTGAACTTGCTGGTTATTTTGTGCAATATGTTCCTTTAACATGAAAATTGAGAGCTAAAACATTTAAAGACATTAGATTCCAGTAACTGATCATCATTTGTTGGTGAATCCTGACTTTTTCAGTAGCAGAACATTTATGCTCATGTTATCTTGTTACATTAGTAGATCTTTAGTGCAAATATTCAAGAGAATAACTATAGATCTTCAGGTCATCCAAAATGAATAAACATTGCCAAGCTACACTCGCGGGGATCTCCACCATTCTTCGTAGACATGATAGTTTAGTCACGCTTTGATTTCCAGTGAAGATGTTTAGTAATATGACGTTATCCAATATAGCAGCATTTAGGATCGTAATCCAGGTGAACTTATTATGGGATATGATTGATTGCTGATGTCTTTTTGTTTTCATGTTTAGGATGGAAAGACACCTCTGGACCTGAGCTTATGCTATGGGAAAGATTTCAAGTCCTTTGATCTAGCAAAGCTTCTGAAGCTCGTTCCAGCTAACAGGGACCTATGAATCCTTTTCTTCAGTGACAACGTAGAAATGGAGCGAACAGGAATCCGTCGTCCAAATTCAGCAACGCTTAATGAATTCAAGAGTGTTTTTGCAACAACAATTGCAGACCGGGTTGAGTGAGATTTTGGGTGCTCGTGGAGATTTGATCAGTCTTCATTGTAATGCACAATTCTGCAATACAACGGGAACGATGCCAGCAAATTTGAAGTGATAAAGTAATCGATGAAGCTACGTGAACTTGTTATAATCTGAACACTGCCGATGTTGAGATTTCGAATATGATTTGAATTGTCTTATTGTTTGTAAAGGTGTTGTTGGTTCATTACTCTCGATGGAGTCTTTTTTCACCTGCTCGGATTCTGCCTCTCCTTCCTCAGCTGCGGTAGTGATGGCTGTTCTCCAGCTCTCGGAGTCCTGTGGATCAAAGCATGTTAGATGGGAGTTGGGAGTTGGTGTTGTTGTCGCTCTCCTGGTGAGCAACCTTGCTGGGATCGATTGTGCGTCAGGACTATAGGAGGTTTACGTTCAAACGAGCCCGCTCTGTCTAGATCCTCATTGTACCAAAACCACAATGGCTGCTCGGGTAGAAAAGGTCGGAGCTTGATGGCCTTCTATTGTTGTGAAGGGCGTCGGTCGAATGTTGATAGGGCGATGACTTGACGGGGTAAAATCGAGCTGCATCAACTCGGGCAGAGCGGATCCTCGTCCGTAATTCATGGTCCTTTCCTGGTCTAAATCAGGAAGACCGTTGAATCAAATCAGAGATTCATGTACTTGTCCCTCATGATCTAATCTAACGGCCCTCTTAATTGCGGACTAGGATAGGACCGGAAATTACGGACCGAAGAATCTGCGCTCCAACTCGAATATTACAATAGTAATTGTTGATAACTTATAGCTGGTATTTTAAAAAGTCATTTATTTAATAAATAGTGGGTATTCGTATTTACAAAATGTTAGATAGGGTGTTCAAATTACGACGGGTATTTTAAAAAGTGATTTAATAAATAAATAAATAAATAAATAAATAAGAAAGAAGGTAACTGGATAACGCAAGATTATGTGCGGCGTTTGGTTGGAGAAAGCGAAGACGAGCGTGCGCTAGCAAGACCAGAACCATCCATGGCGACCTCTTGCTCAATGTCCGCAGCACTCTCCCTCCTCCCGCTCTCTAGTCGCACTTCCCCGTCTTCCCGCCCCAAATCTGTCTCCCTTCCGCTCCAGTTCTCGAACCTTCCCATCTCCCTGTGCTTCCGTGCGCATCCTCTATCCCATGTCTTCCCTGCGGCCGCTGCCCTAGATGCAGCAGAGGTACTACATCTTCCAATGAGCAAATTGGCTTTTGTTTTTCCTTTTTTCTCAAGTGAATTTTCTTTGCGTGTTAAGGTGGAGGAGGACTCCGTCGTTGCTGCTCCTTCTCTCGATATCGAGGCGGATGCGGATAAGGTACTCGACTCCTTGTCTGATCTTGTTATAGCATCTAGTTGTTACGTTTTGATGCCATTATTTCTGAAAAAAAATTTGATAATGAAGGTTTTAGATACCCAACTGATTAATTAGGACCCTTTGTCAGTGATATGAAGGTGAGATGTTACCTTTTCCCCTTAAATTTCTAACATACAAAAGAAGGCAAAACTTTGATATTTAAAAAGGCCAGTAAGGAGGCCGTAATTCTTTGTTCCTTCTAGAAAAGCACCGAATTTCACACAGAAGAAACTTTCTTTCTGATGGTTTTTGTAAGTTTGTTTGAGTACTAATGTTTTAATCAATGAGCCATATACGTAAAAGTATTTAATTGGAACAACCCCAGGTGATTTTAATTACAGTGTTGCAGAAATTATCGTTCGGATAGTTCTATTGCTGAGTTACATTTTCACTCCGACTCAATGAGACATGTGAAAGCAGTTGTTCAGATCAACTCAGAGTAAACAGTTTCTGATCAGTGAGACTTAATTGATTTGAGTTTTTGTGTTGCAAGATGGTACTATATATTTTTAGTATTTCTAGCATTTATGTATACAGTTAAGAGCAACATTCTTACTCTGAACCGTAACATTCAATATATATTCTGACATAATAGAGCTCAATTTACGTATTTAAACTCTTTATTTTGTGACAATGAGTCCTGGTCTGTTGTATCATTCTCCTTCCCCTGGTCTTTGTGATGACAACCTAACTGAATAATGTGATTTCTTGATATAAATATTATGTAAAGCATGGTGAAATTTAGGTAAACAATGTTTACCTTCACAATGATTGTTGCGTTTGTCTAAATAAGTTGCTTGCGTTTTGGTTTGATTGCGGATCTTGAAAATAATCTTTGGAATTTAATGAGACATGCTGGGACACTTGGGCCACTCTTATCTTTAAGTTCTATCTAACGTTCTCTTTTGGCTATCAATCTAAGAATGATGTCTTGTATACTTGTATTACCAGATGGCACCAAAGCAGAAAATAAGAATCAAACTGAGGTCCTACTGGGTGTCATTGATTGAGGACTCATGCAAGCAAATACTAGAATCTGCTCGAACAACCAATGCAAAGACCATGGGTCCAGTGCCCCTTCCCACAAAGCGGAGAGTTTATTGTGTCCTCAAGTCACCCCATGTTCATAAGGATGCTCGGTTCCACTTCGAGATTCGGACTCACCAACGGCTAATTGACATTTTGTATCCAACTGCCCAAACAATCGACTCACTGATGCAGCTTGACCTTCCAGCGGGTGTGGATGTGGAGGTCAAGCTATGATACCACCAGCGCTTATGTTTTTTTCCCTCATTTGTTTTTATTTCCTTTTTTCACCCATTTTTGTGTCAGGAATTAGAAGGCAAGATTTTATACTTTTACCTATGGCTTGTTCAGTGTTCTTCTTAAGTTTCTTATCTGAATCTATTGCAAGTTGTTCCATTTAAGTTGCAGCAACAAGTTGTGTGCCATTACTTATTTTGTCGTTTTTGTACATGATTCTTTCATCTTGTTCGTACCCAATTCATTTTAACAGGGTGAAGCCTGAGGCACAATGGGGCAGTATATGATGACTGAGTCTGGTTATTCCATTTCTTATCTTCTGTGGGTTCTTGTAAGAAAGATGGGACATCAGATGTATTCTGTTCTTTACCATCTGTACACCACATCTTTACTACAATGTATTTGGCTGCTGTGGCAATCCAAGGGTGTTTGCATCATTGCATTGAATGACAAATCAACTTGTTATTTTGATACAAAAATGCTCTTGATATTGAATTGACATCTAGAAAAAAGACTGCCAAAGCGAAATTGTAATTGTACGATATGACCTTAAGATTACCATGTTGACAAAGATCTTTCATAAATTCATGCATATTTCTCTTTCAACTAAAGCTTCCTTGTACAACCCTCTCATTCATATCTGTTAATGTTTCTACGGTTTAATTCTCTAGCTTCTCTATTGATTTAAAAATGTGATAACGCTCACACTAAAGGGAGGTAAATCATGTACTAAGCTAGGAGGGTTATTTGCCGCAAACACAACTCGAACTCTTGTCCATTGACACAAGTCTACCATTTAGGTACCAACTCAGCTACGCACTTGGGGCTTCTCTATGATCCCATAGTTGTTGAAAATTGGTTAGCTTCTGGCTTTAGAAAGCCAAAATTCAACGATACAAACATCCTTTGAATGAATGAAGCTGCACATAATAATTCAAAAATTGGTCACTGGATAATTGAAATCATTAGCATAAACAATGCCCCATGCTATGGTTGGGCAAAAAATTCTTTCATTGTGATCACATTCATGAGCTTGCATAAGGGATGTGATTAAGTTCATCTATAAATTAATTTGACTCAACCAATTAGAAAGTTCTTGCATTCAGTCGTAGCATCTATCATTAACATGCATAAAAGACAAACAAAATGGCATTTAATCCATTACAGTATCATTTGCAAATCCTTTCTTTTCTCTAATACAACTTCTCTCCTGACTAATCAATGATTGCAATAAAAGTAGTAAATTATAGCATGGGGTGTCTTGTTGATGTATAAAATAGTGTATTTACCCTGTAAGTTTAAGAAGCCTTTAGAGCTCATGAGACCAGGAGTTTAAGATTTAGAAATAACCACTCAATGAAACAATTATCTATAGTACTTTAAAGAGAGACAAAAATACCTTAAAATATGTGAACTACAAAGTACCTATAAATACCAAAAAAAGTCAATCCTTTTTGCTCAACTCTGTTGTAGATCTAGTTATTCTGCACCTCAAATAGTTGTTGTATAATCTCTAGGGCATCTTTGAACATATCCTTGTATCATCATAATCTATTTTTTTTCTTATTTAATCAACTATAAGAGCTGTAATAGGTGCTACCCAATATTGGTGGTGTTGTATTCTAATCTTTCTAGTAATCTCGCACACGCATCTTAGCATTCTTACCTTTGCTATATTAATTTTTTTTCCTTTTTCCTAATTGTCTAAATACCCAGAAAGAATGACAAGTCCTTCCGAATAAAATTTCTTTTGTCCCGAGAGGCACATGACCATTAGACAACACCTAGAAAGCTCCTCTCTCCATTTCAACTACCACTCTATCATGCTAATACTATTTACATAAATGTCTCAGTATCTCCTTGTTAGAATAATAAAATCCAAGATACCTAAGCTCTTCTTACTCATGGAAATTTCATGTCCGTCCAACTTAATTGTTCTCTCAATTTTTTTTCTTATATTAAATGTGCATTACCTATTTTTAATTTTAGTTTTACTTGAAACTTTTAGTTTCTAAAATATTTTTCCACTTAATTTTGAGTTTAAATTGCTTATATATTCCATAATTAACACAAATAGCTTGCAAATAAGATATGGTTCAGCTAGCACTAACATTAAATATAACAACTTGGATCTCATTTAATGCAAACCTATATAAGTATAAAAAACACTGTTTGTTTAAATCTTACAACCTGTATTACATTATCTACGAGTAGTTTATCACATCAGTTCTTCGTCCCCAATTATGTTTCGCTAATATCCATTTGAGCTCCTTTGTTGAGATGAGTATTGATTATCAATCCTAATATACAAAGTTCCTGTTTATCTTGGTGTACTCGCAAGCAGTTCTGACATGAAATCAGCAAGACATTGCTTTGACATTTTTCGTACCAAAGTACACTTGCCTAGTTTTCTCCACTATAACTACTGTATAAATATTTGAACCAAGTTTTTATTGTTTGTATAAAAGAAAGCAAGAAATAGGAGGTTTTAACTTTATTTAGTTCTATTTTAAAGGGTAACTGCAAAGGGGATAAACTAAGATGAATGTAGAAAAACGTGGGCAAGGTCTTGAGAGTATGGAGCCAGAAGCCATAAAGTATCAGAGAGTAGGTGAGCAAAGAAAATAAAATCTCTTCGACGAATGTACACTCCAACAACATCCACAATCACTAAGCATGAAGAGCTACAAAAGCAGCTGGTGCAGGAGATAAAAACTAGTCACTTATGCTCACATGCATCCAACAGTGTTGCAAAATTTCATTCACCATCTAATCTTCTTCAAATTCAGGTTGAACATTAGCTTGTATCAAGATGTTCTGATAAATTCTGATATAGAAAGTATTTAAACAAAACTTCCTCTACATGGGTGTCTTCCACTATACAAATAGGTAACACATGTTTGTTTCTAAACCAATGGTTACCAAATAAACTGTCTAGCCATTGAAACTTCGCCTTGATGTATGAAGCAAGCATTAAGATTCAAGGTTTCTATAATGCAGCGGATTGTATCATCATATACTTCATTCATAGTTTAAAGAACTGAGACATGTTAACCTGGCAATAATAAATGGTGGAAATATTTGTTGAAGAATAAAATCATCCTTACACAAAGCAGGTTGTCAATAGAACAATAAGCAAACATAGTAAACAACATGACAACTAAAAAACACAAAAGTGAGTTCCTATAAGATTCTGAGAAGAGGCAGTATCTAAGCACTAAGCGAAGAAGAGAATGCCAAGATCTAGTTGATGGATGCGGATAATCAAGAAAGAAATTATTTACTAGGAGGTCATGCACTCACTGGTTGATTTAAACAAAAACCACGGCTTTGTCAGATTTCATGATAAATGAACATATCAAATAAGATTTCCAAAGAATAGTTGACATAACCGAAAACCATCAAAAAATAAAAGTTATTGTGAGAAAAAGATTAAGGTGGTGGCTGTCAAGTGAAATTGCTTACTGCATGTGTCACAAGTATTGTGAGACTCCTTGCAGATCCTGGAAATGCTGAATTGTTCGGCAGTATTTAATAGTCAGGACCGCAAAAATCTTTATGGTTTGGCTATCAACAATGATGAATAATAGCTGCATCCATCATTGGTTACTGCTCAGGTACTGTAAGGACTGATTCACTGATAAAATTGTTCAACATTATATCCCAAGTCCGAGCATTTGGCACAATTCCATTATTTACTGCTCTTTTCAGAAGCATATTGGCATCATCAAGCATGTGTGCCTTGCAGTGCCATCTAATCAAAATATTATAAGTTACAATATCTGGTGTTATGCCTTCAAAATGTAGCTTCTCAAAGAGATTTAAAGCTGCTCGCATCCAACGCATCATGAGCATACCACTCATTAAACTATTATAAGTGACTATATCAGGTGTGACTCCGCGGTGAAGCATTTCTTTTAAGAGTTCCAATGCATCATGTACTCTTCTTGTCTTGCATAACCCATTAATTAATAGGTTATATGAAATATTAGTAGGTCGCATACCCTTTCTCATCATGTCCTCAATTAATCTAAAACCCTTGTCAACTTCTCCAGCTTTGCAAAGTGCTTTAATAAGCGCATTGTTGGTTATAACATCAAAAGAGCAACCAATAAATACCATATCATCAGCAAGGTCCAATGCTTCTTTCCATTTCCCGAACTTCAGTAGTGCATTTATCAGAGTGTTGTATGTAATAGTATTGGCGACTACACCCTCCACAAATAGGTTATTGAACAATTGAAATGCCTCTTCAAGTTGGCCAACTTTACATAAGCCACAGATTAAAGAATTGAATGTGAATATATCTGGTTTACATCCTACTTTCTTCATCTTTTTAAACATTTCTATGGCCTCATCGACTTTACCATCCTTGCATAAACCAGAAATAATGCAATTGAATCCTACAGTATTAAGATTGATGCCCTTTGAGGACATTTCTTCTGCAATGGTGTTAGCATCCTCCCACCGGCCATTACTACAACATCCATGGATTAAAATGGTGTAACTAATGATGTTTGGCGTGCAGCTATTTGCCTCCATTTCTTTGAGTAACTGCATAGCAGACCACAAATGTCCCGACCTAGAAAGGCCATGCATCATGATGTTATATGTGTCCAAATTTGGTCGATACCCAGATTCTATCATACTTTGATAGAGAAGTTTGGCCTCCACAAATTTCCCTTCACATAAGTAGCCATTTATAACCATATTGAACAAGCCAGTATTCAACTGAGGTACTTTGCTCAATAAATCTCTTGCTTCATCAACTTGACCCTTACTGCACAAACCCCGTAATAGCACTCCATAGGTAAAATCATTTGGAGTGCACCCTCGGAGCAACATCCTATCAGCCAACTTTGCTGCTTCACGTAAATGTCCAGTCTTACAAAGTGCATGGATCACATCATTGAAGGTATTGGCATCAGGAGAACATCCCATGAGAAACATCTCCTCCAAAAGCTTCAATGCATCATGTCCTCTATTCTCCTTACACAAAGGATGAATCAGAGTTTGGTATATAATAGTATCAGGTACACAGCCATGCCTTGCCATAGTTCTCATAAGCGAACAAGCAGAATCAACCTCATTGATAGAACAAAGTGCTGTCATCACTCTTGCAAAAGTGAAAGTGGTCGGAGAGACTCCTCTGCGAACCATTTCGTAGAAAGTGTCAGCTGCACTCTTATGACAATTCGCTCTGACCAATATATCAAGCGCCACGTTATAAGAACGGAAAGTTGGCTTACAGCTGAATACATCAGTCATTTCATCAAGCAATTGAACTGCAGAACCAGGCAAGCCGAATTTTTCATAGCAACTCATGATCATTATGAAAAGAGGCTCCTGTAGGACAATTCCTTCCTTCTTCGACTGCTGTAACATCTTATCTATGGTACTGAACTCCCCGGCCACACCCAAATTCCGAACAAGAAAATAGTAAACATCGAAGGTGTGGGAGTAACCCCTCTGTGATTCGGCCCAATGGAAGAGTTGCATGGAGGTCGGTACATCGAGCGGAAGCTCAAGCAATTTACAGAGGCGAGCCGGGGTCAAGAAGTTCATAAAATTGCGAAGTTCATCTAACTCGAAAGGCTTAAGGAGCTTTTCCCATTCGTTCTCGGTTTCCATTCTGCCACCGTCGGAGCCGCCGGTGGCGCGGCGGAGAAAGTTGAGCGACAGATTACGTAAGAGTGTTTGCTTATGGAAGGCGACCGATGCAAGATCGATTCTTTTAAGCATATCTCATAGCAGATGGCAGCGCTAAGGACACCTACAACCAATATGGACGAGCGAGTATAACACAGGGATGAGAGCAAGGCGAGAACAACAAGGGAGCAGGTGGAGGAGTAAGAGGAGTAATCGGCGGGAAGACAACGGAGACGGCGTCGGCGGTAGTGCCCGGAGAGACCTTGGCGTCGTCCCTCTTTCTCCTAGCACACAGCCCGTTATAACAGTGTCACGTGCTCTTTTCTCCGGATTTGAATGTTTATTGTGGAGCTCTTTTCCATGTAAGTTGATCCGAATTTAAATGTTTATTGTTCCACATTAGATCTGTATGTCATTCTTTAAAGCATACAATTTATTTCCATATTACTTTATTTGTCATCTTAGTTTTTCTGCTCGTCCGGATTCTCGTGCATATTGGTTATAGAATGAATATGCATCCTCTAGTGATTGGAATTCTATTCCAATTTTTGGCTTTCGATCATCTGTAATGTGGGGAATGAATTCCTGATCATCAACTCTATTTTCTTTCATTTTTGGGTGATCTCGCATTATATTTGACAATAGATAAGTAAATAAATAAACAACAACTATGCCAACTAGTAAAAAAAGAAACATTAAACTTTAACAGTTTTCTAAAGTAGAATAACAGATTAAAATCTACAAAAACTAAACAAATTAGTCAAAATAAGCAGATTAGAAAGGCGTGGCTTCAGAGTGTCTGAATCGATCAGCTAATCAATCCAGGTTGTCGTGACAGAAGGATCGATCCAGCTTCTATGGATTGATCAGCTGATCGATCTAACTCCTTTGGATCAATTAGCTAATCGATCCAGGTTGCCACGACAAAAGGTGTCATAGACTTGGGGATCGATCCAAGCCCTGGATCGCCGTAGGCAAGGATAGAATCAAGTAAGAATCAAGTAGATAGAGAAGAAACCTACCTGATCGCGGCTAGAGAGCAGTGTTCGCGACAAGAGAGAGGCCAAGAGTACTCGGTCCCGGTCCCGGTCCCGTAGCTTTGATCTAGTTTTCAAAGAGGATCTCGTTCCTTCTCCTTCGGTCGTCTAGGGTTCACAGATCTGAATCGGCGATTCCAGGGACGGATCTAAGATTTTAGGTTTGGGGGAGCTATATAAAAAGTGACAAAAAAATTATTAAATATATTATATAATAATAACATCTCCAACTCTAAAATGCATAATGTATATTTAGTTGAAATGTGAAAAATAAAGGAGAAAAAATTTTAATTCTGCAAGAATTCGATCTCTAGAAGTGTCTTACAACAAAAATTTGAACATACCATTAGACTAACTATCTATATATATGTTTATTTTGGTGGATCAAATAATATATATACTAAGAATATTTAAAAAAATTTATATAAAAACACTGTTATTAAAATTTTTGGGAGGGGTGGCCCCCTCAGGTCATAATGTAAATCTGTCCCTGGGCGATTTAGAGAGGGATGAGCGGCTAGGTTTCGCGAGTGATGAGAGATAGGAAGGAGAGGGCTTGCGGCGAGGGAAAGCTCGCGGCAGGAGAGGGCTCGCTGCGACAGAAAGTCGTAGACCCGATCCCGTAGCTTCGGCGAGAGTGGCGCGTTTGCAACGAGAGAGGCACTTCGACGATTCAGAGAAGGAGGAGCGGCTAAGTTTCGCGAAGAAAAAATGGCGAGCACGGAGATTTGTATTTCTTTCTCATGCACGCGTGTGACGTGGAACTCGCCACATAGGCGTTCGCACGGGAACCGCAGGGAAGGAGCCGCAGGTGAGCTTTTCTGTGTGTGTGTGTGTGTGTGTGTGTGTGTGTGTGTGTGTGTGTGTGTGTGTGT
>JBAMIE010000029.1:2604439-2615408 GCA_037177295.1 Kaempferia parviflora | reverse complement strand
AGGGAGATATAGTCGCCGATAATGCATACAATGTCATGATGTGTAAGATGTGAGTAATCATCATCATAGATATATATTGCTAACCAAGCATGACATAGTAAAACAAGCATGCACAACAAAGCACATGAATATATAAAGCAATCAGTGCGAATAACCAGATATCTAGTATCTATTACATATCATGGATGACAAAGAGAGACTGTATAGATATCAAATCGATCATCTCAAAGGTCAAGCAGGGTATGTATCAAGCACAAATTAAATATGAGTGGAGTTAAGGTAAATATGACATATATCGAAAAATAGATTATACACTAATGTCAAAAACTAAAGGAAACAAAGTAGTAAGTACCCGCCTTATGTGTAGATCGCGTTGAATGTCTTCTAATTTGGGCTCTGACTTTAATCAGAAACCTGCAATCGATAGCACCATCAAAATCTTGATCTACCGTAGATCAAGTAACGAAGACAAGACCTAAATAACTTCTAGACACCCTATTATAGGTTCAATGAATAGATTTAGTTAGGTTAAAGAGTTCGCTTACTTATAGATGCTCCCCAGCGGCTGTTCATTGTTCGGGGAAGAGGGGTGGAGCGAAGAACGGGGATCGGGTAAGGTTGGCGCGGCAGATCGGGGAAATGGGGGATTGCTCCATCGATGAAAACAAGGAGGAGACGGTGTCGCCGGCTGGGGAGATCGGATTCGGTAGTAGCGTCGGGGTGGTCGAGCTGGGCAGTAGACGACATCGGATCGAGATGAGAAGGAAGGTGTCGGTGATGAGGCTTAAGAGAAGAGATCGGGCATAGACTTAGGTCTTCAATGTACCTAAGGTTTAATCATTTCAATTTTGTTTAATCAAATCAATCAATTCCTACTTAAACAATAATCCAAATAGATCTTCTCCCATCCCAATAGATTCATCCCCTTAAATATATTATACAGATTTCGTTTAAATTTTAATTTTTTAAAAAAAAAATTCTAAAAAATCTAATAAAATTATTTCTCCAATATCAATTTATGATTTATTTGTCGTATCTCACATAGTGTCAGTAAAGCACTAACCAAGACTTCACCATTTGTCTAATCTTAAGTGAACCTTGACACACTACTTTTACTTGCATAGAATTCACAGTAGGATCGAAAACGCTAAAAAGAGAGGCGCATAGCGTTAATGGCTTTTTCACTTTTTCGTAAAACGATCGAGATAAACACAGTGGAAAAGACAGAGTAGAAAAGAAATAAACAATGCTAACACGACCAAGTTTTACTTGGTTCGGAACATGTGACGACTTCTACTCTAAGGCCCACACTTTTTGAGCGTTTACTTTGGGCAATCCACTATCAATTCGAATATCACAGTTATATAAGTCAATTTCAAGCATATGATTCAAGTGCAGAAATAAAATATATCGACGACTTTAGATTTAGGAGAGTCTTGCTTTTGGTCATCGAAGTGTTATTTCAGCATTGTAGAGAGCTTTTTGGACTAGCGCGCAGTTACGGAAGTTGCTTGGAATGATATGTACTTGCCTCTGGTCAAAGAGCTTTTTATAGCACATATCCGGGCGTCCGGACCTAGTCCGGCCCCCTCCCCCCATTAGGGCTGACATGGCGTCTCCTTGTCGAAACTTCATCCGCGAGTTTTTATCCATGCCAGGGCGCCCAGACTGTTCGTGAGCTTAGACCTGGTCTGGGTGTCCGAATACCCTTTTTCAACCATTTGTCCAGCTTCGATATCCTACGTCACAGAGTTAGTAAAACAATAAAAATATAGTATTATAATGAGTTTGAAAGTCTCAGGACTGTCCGATTCTGATTTCTGATTTCTAGTAAAATCCTAGGTTGAATCGACGCCTACTGTTCCCTCACCGGGGAACGCGTCCTCACCTACTACTCTCAAGAGAGTTTACCTGAGAAAATAATAATAATAGTAATAATAATAATAATAATAATAATAATAATAATAATAATAATAATAATAATTTTTCAAAAAGGACCATTTTTTTGTGAATTGCTTTTTAAAATATGACACAACATATTTTTGAAAGCTTTCTCCTTTTAAAAAAAAAAAATATTTAGAAAAAATACTGGTGATAAAAAAGGTGGGGAATTAAATTTTGCAAAAAAAAAAAAAAAAATTAAAGGTGGAGAAATTTTGAAAACATTAAAGAAATTCAAGAATAAAATATTAAACACCTATTGAATCTTAAGTCTAAGGATGTGAAAAATAAGGTAAGTAAATTTAAATGTACTTCATCGAATACTTAATAAAACATGTTAAGTCTATTGTATTCAGCTCCTGATTTTCCATCTCACCTATTTTATGTTATAAAACATGTTAAACCTTATGAGTTTGTGTGAGATTGAGTAATATTAGTTGTTAGAGGTTCTTTTAACTTTTTTTAGATTCAAGTTTATATTTGGGTTCCACAAGTAGATATTCTTTGAATAAATTTTTAGGCTGCGGTGAGTCACCTAGACATCATTAGAAGTAACCATGTATTTCAAAATTTTCCAAATAGTTCTACCCACAGAACTTAGTACAAAACTCTGGTCTAACCCGTTTAGATTGGAAAGAGGTAGCTTCAGTTAGTTCCGCTATGTTGTCTGCACCAGGTCGAAGTCATATCTTCCTAGACATACGTAGACATATAGCTTTCCTAATTTAGTATTATCCCAATTTTCTCTAATACTGTTTCTCATGTTAAATGTATCCCTAGTTTATCTAGTCCTAAGTTGAAAGTTAATTAAGATTCAAGTTAGTTGAGGTTCAAATTCATTAAGGTTTAAAAGTTTAATTCGATTAATTAGGGTTTAATTAAATTGGTTTAGGTTCAATTAAGGTTTAATTCGATTAATTAAGGTTTAATTAAATTGGTTTAGGTCTGATTAAGGTTTAATTAAGGTTTAATTCGATTAACTAAGGTTTAATTAAATTGCTTTAGGTCTGATTAAGGTTTAATTAGATTGGGTTAGGTTTAATTAAATTTATTTTAGGCTTAATTAAGGTTTGATTAGATTAGTTTAGGTTCGATTAAGATTTAATTAGATTGGATTAGGTTCGATTAAGGTTTAATTAGATTATGTTAGGTTTAATTAGATTGATTTTAGTCTTAATTAAGGTTTGATTATATTGGTTTAGGTTCGATTAAGGTTTAATTAAATTGGATTAGGTTCGATTAAGGTTTAATTAGATTATGTTTGGTTTGATTAAGGTTTAATTGGGTTTAGGTTCGATTAAGATTTAATTAGATTAGGTTAGGTTTAATTAGATTGATTTTAGGTTCGATTAAGGTTTGATTAGATTGGTTTAGGTTCGATTACGGTTTGATTAGATTGGTTTAGGTTAGGTTAAGTTATTTCTCAATTTTAATTTAAATATATTTCACCCTTTTCTAGATTTTCAAGCAGGGAACCTTAAGAATTTTGTGAGATGGTTAATTTTATCTTCAATTTAAATTAAAATCTAAGGATTGATTTATATTTGAGTTAGACTAAGGTTTAACAGTTAGTCAATTAAAAATACATTTCGATAATTGGCTTTCACGCTGTGGCGAGACACTAGGCCTTCTTGGATATTGGATTAACAACCACTTCTAGACAGTCTTTTAAAGAAATTGAATGTTTAATTTTCTTTCTTAAAATTCTTGGTCTAACTGATCAAGTGTCGATCAAGCCTAAATCCTTATCTATTATAATCTAAGAAAAAATAAGGAAAGCAGTAAGTCAAGTATCAAACAAATCTATTTAGAGATAAAGATAGTCTTTCTAGTGGCTCCCCCTTGATCGTAGCCTCGATAAGGTCTATCAAGGCAATGGATTTGATCTTTGGGGATCCAATATTGATTGAATCCAACTTAACTAGTCAAGTTAGACTTGGGGACCCATGCTTGGACTAGGTTTTATTGGCTCGATTCACTAAAGAAAAGTATGATTTTAACCGTTGTTTAGCTTTTGTATCATAGTCCGGATCGATTGTATATGGCTCGTTGTTTTTCAAGAATTAGATTAAGGTTCTTGGAACCCAAGGTGAATCATTCCAATGTTTCCTTTAGTCCCTTGACCTGATTTTTCATGTTAGAATTTTCTTCCTCAAGTTGTTGCACTTTAGTTCTAGCTTGAACAGGTTCGATCAAGGGGCTTAGGTTAGTCACTTACTTAAGGGTTGTTACCTCCTTTTCGAGTGGCTTGATCCGGATATTAGATTTGGCTAGTTTTCTAGAAAGATAAGCAATAAAATTTTGTAATCTAACTACTGATGGACTTACATAGGATTCGTCTTCTGAGCTGGACTCGACTTTCGATTCATTCTCGGACTCGATTTCGGTGACTTGATCTTTGGCCGTAAGTGCAAGAAAGCTTGCTTGCTCATTTTCTTCGTCAGAGTCTTCTGATAAAGATTCATCCCATGTTGCTTGTAGAGCCTTCTTCTTTCTTTGCTTCGTCGCATCCTTCAGTTTTGGGCAATTCGACTTGATGTGTCCTTTCTTATTGCATCCGTAGCATGTGACTTCCGATTTGGTCTAGTGCTTGAATTCGGACTTGGGCGCTTCATCTTCGTTTGGATCACTTTCTTGATTTCTCGATTAGTAAATCCCTTCTTCTTTTTATACAATTTTCGAACCAGGTTCACGATTTCAGCGATTATTTCATCATCATCTTTGAGTCTGATTTGTCTTCGGACTCGGGTTCGGTTCGATGCTTTGTTTTTAGGTCCTTTGTTTTGCTTGTACTGGCAATCAAAGCAATACTTTTCTCGGCAGGCAATGCATTAGTCTATCCATGCAATTCAAATTCAGAAAATAGCCCATCTAATCTAATTAAGGAAAGGTCCTTAGATACATTGTAAGCATCTACCATTGATGCCTACAAATTATTCCTTGGAAATGCATTGAAGGTGTACCTTATGATGTCCTTATTCTCCACCTTTTGTCTGACTACGTGGAGACCATTGAGAAGATCTTGGATGCGAGCGTGTAATTGCCTCGCCGATTCTCCTTCTTGGATTTTTTATATTATACAATTTATTTAAAATTAAAGCACGTTTACAAACCTTTGTATCAGAAGTGTCTTCGTATAACTTGATTAGCTTTTCTCACAGTTCTTTGGCACTGCTGAATGTGCTGATTCGGTTTAGTTCTTCTTTGATTAAACCACATTGCAGAGTCTAGGTGGCCTTTGCGTCAGCCTCGATCTTCTTTCTCAGAGTTGTGCCCCAATTTTCGCATGACACAAGTTCTTTGTTGCCGTCGAGTGGTAGGGATAAGGTTGTTTGGATGATTATCCACATCTCTACTTGAGTTTTTAGGTAGACTTCCATTCGCCCCTTTCAGTACCTGAAGTCCTCGCAGGAGAAAAGAGGCAGGGCGGGCGGTACTGTAGCCTTCTTGATAGGCCATTTAGCAATAATCTCACAAAAACAAAAACAACAAGAATGTACTAAGACTTGGTCTTGAATTAGTAATGTGAGAGAAAAAATATCGAACTCAACTGGTGTTGCACCAACTTCGAGAAAATAATAAAAAAAAAATTAAAAAAATTAATGACAAAATTTTTCAAAATAGTTAGTTTTGTCAATACCAACTTATGGTGAAAAGATGAAGGCGATAAGATTATCCTAAACAATATATAATTATTACGAAAAAAATGAAAATGTGCTCTTATGGTGGTTACACTAACTTAGAGCGACCCCGTTCTGATAACAATTATAAGATCGAAAGCACTTGAGGGGGTTGGTGAATAGCGCTCATGAGTTTTTCACTTTTTTCGTAAAACGATCGAAATAAACATAGCAGAAAAGACAGAATAGAAAGGAAATAAATAATGCTAACAAGACCAAGTTTTAATTACTTGGTTCGGAGCCTGTGACGACTCCTACTCCAAGGCCCATACTCTGAGTGTTTACTTTGAGCAATCCACTATACATTCGAATATCACTATTACACAAGTCAATTACAAGTATATGATTCAAGTGCATAAATAAAATATATCGACGACTTTGGATTTAGGAGAGTCTTGCTTTCGGTCGTTGGAGTGTCGTTTCGACGTCGTAGAGAGCTTTCTGAACTAGTCGCAGTTACGTAAGTTGCTTGGAATCATGTGTACTTGACTCTGGTCGAAGTGCTTTTTATAGCACATATCCAAGCGCCTAGACCTGGTCCAGGCGCCTCCATTCGGGCTGACGTGGCGCCTCCTCGCCGAAACTTCATCCATGAGTTTTTATCCATGCCAGGGCGCTCGGATACCCTTTTTTCAGTCAATTGTCCAGCTTCGATATCCTGCGTCACAGAGTTAGTACAACAACAAAAATATAGTATTAAAATGAGTTTAACAGTCTCGGGACTGTCCGATTCTGACTTCGGATTTCCAATGAAACCCTAGGTCCAACCGACGCCTATTGTTCCCTCATCGAGGAACACATCCTCACCTACTCCTCAGGAGAGTTTACTTGTTGCCAAACCGGTCTTTCAGAACGTTTGGACTTTTGCTCAGTGATCCTGTCTAAAATAGGGTGGATGGCGCTGGGAAACACGGTGGCCAAGAGTGGATGGATATGAGCTCTTTGTGCTGAGGTGGCGTCCGACTATTCGTCCTGCTGTATGAAGGTCCGTTCGTCCACTCTCCTGCAGACACTGAAACTCCAAACAACGTTAGCGACCGAACAAGGGAAGGGTTCCCTTGTTTGGTCCTCCGACGCTCAAGTCAGACAAGCCTACGAGGAGTACAATCAAAGAACAGTGGAAAGTACGGTGGCTTATGTAATATTGCGTACCTGCATTGGAAATCGAAAACCTCTATTTATAGTTGGGTGTCAGGCGTTAATCCCGAGGTGTACGAGGATGAGTTGTCACTCCATGATTGGTGACACCTGACACTTTATATCATCTGACACATGTACTATTGTCAGAAGGTACGTGTGGATGTCAGACACGTATCTGACAGGTTTGTCAGCCTACGTGAATATAATGTCACTCTCATGGATACCCGCCCGAACGGACGCATGGTTTCGCGCCTTTGGCCACTCGGCCGATGATAGCATATTTTACTGATACTCATCTGTACGGACGCATGGTTCTCCTGCCTTTAGCCACTCGGCCGATGATAGCATGCTTTACTGATACTTGTCCGTACGGACACATGGTTCTCCTGCCTTTAGCCGCTCGGCCGATGATAGCATGCTTTACTGATATTCGTCCGTATGGGCGCATGGTTCTCCTGTCTTTAGCCGCTCGGCCGTACGGGCGCATGGTTCTCCTGCCTTTAGCCGCTCGACCGATGATAGCATGCTTTACTGATACCCGTCCGGACGGACGCATGGTTCTCCTCCCTTTAGCCACTCGGTCGATGATAGCATGCTTTCCTGATACTCGTCCGTATGGGCGCATGGTTCTCCTGCCTTTAGCCGGCCGGACGGACCACTGCTTGGTCGGTCAGGTGGCCACGACTACCTTCCGCTGCCACGTCTTCGCCACCTGCTGACGTAAGCAGGGGCCCATAAGCCCCGTTAGTCCATTCCGGATCACTTAGCCTCCCCTTCAAGTCTAGTCGAAGGAAGCGATAGTCTGACTGACTGGACAGTATTAGTATATGCTTCTACTCGGCCGGATGAATGTCCAATCACCTTGAATGCCATGCCAGGATGTTGCGCCATACTGCCATTAATGCTATGCCTCTGACAAGATTCTCCATGCTGCTCATCAATGCGCCATATCTGACCATTAATGAGCCTTGCCACGCGTCACAAATTGATTAGCTGAACGGTTTGATGTGACGTAGTCGGCGAAGATGAAGAGACGGGCCTCACTATTCCGACTCCACACAGACGGTGAAGATTCGATTTAGAATTCCCACCGATTTTGATCCGACGGTTGAAGATAGAGTCCGGCGAGCTATATAAGAGCTTCGCCGATGCCTTTATTTACTACGCGCAGCTAACCTTCAGAGATTACTATTCGCCTTTGAGTTTCTTGTCCCAACGCTTATTTCTGTCTGTCCGTCCTTCCATTAGTGTGTTTGTGTAAGCATCGTCCGCTCGTTCAGTCATCTTTGTTAGATAATATGGCGTCCACATCCGCACCTAGTCCTCGCGGTTGGTTTACCTTTACCCAGTCATCCATAACACAAGCCGATATAGATGCCCTTGAGATATCCTTTGATTTCCCGACTGGCCAGGAATATATAGTTCCCTCCCCAGCCGGTCGAGCACATACTCCGCCTTCCCAGACCGTAACCTTCTTCAAAGACCAATTTGTAGCAGGACTCCGTTTCCCCATCCATCCGTTCTTCATAGCAGTTTGTAAATATTTCGGTATTCCTGTGAACCAGCTAGTGCCCAACTCTATTCGCCTCTTGGCCGGGACGGTCATAGTCTTCCGATTGTACAATATAACCTTGGAACCCAGAATCTTCCATTACTTCTTTTACCCGAAACAGTTCGAATCTGGAACTTATCTTTTTCAAGCCCGAGTTGGTTTGATGTATCTAGCCAATATGCCAACTTCTAACAAAGGATGGAAGAATGAGTTTTTCTTCGTCCATCTGTCCGCACCTCGTAAACTGGTATACAACCTGGTGCACTGGCCAGCCCAGTCAGCCTGTCTTGAAAAATTATCAAGATGAGAGTGCTTACCAGCGAGAATACTCACACCTGGTCGGTCTGAGACTACAAATAACACCTCTACTTCGAGAGGGAATTTTGTTTATATTCGGCCTAAGTCCCGCCCGGGCTCGGCTTCCTGGTAAATTCAGTAAGTATGTTACATTGATTTTGCTCCGATTCGCTGACTAAGTTTTATTGACTTCTATAGGTGAACTGATGACGAAGATAAATTTGGGGCAATACGGCGACATCCTCGATCTGGACTAGCCTCCCGGGGCGACATTCCGGCCGGCCTTTCGACCGTTATTGGCCAAGCATCTGGCCCCGCCGAGGCAGGGGAGGCGGCCATCCGAGAAGAAGAAGAGCTAGCAGCACCTAGCTTTCACAGAAGTACTGTCGGACACTGAGGGTCAACAACCCCTTCAACGTAGAAAACGAGCCCGCTCCCCGTTCGGCAGTAAAGAAACTGCCTCCTCTGAACGCACCCACTTGGCGCGCACTGACCTTGTGCCCCCGGTCGAGAAAGATAAAGAGCTTCGGAAGGAAGACCAGCCTGGTCACCTCCCCTCCATAAAAATTAAACTGATTAAGACCGCACCAGCCGCATTGCCAGCACCAGCCGCTCCTTCGGCTGAAGATAAGGAGGTGGAGACACCCGCTGGCAAGGAATCCCTCAGTGAAGGCCAACCTCCAATCAAGATGACAGTCCTGGCCAAAGGCAAGTGGAAGGCCAAGGAACAAGCCCATCAAATAGAGCTTTTATTGCGTCCGGTCGGTAAGGCATCCACCCTTTCCGCAGCCACCGACAACGTGCCTCTTGCCAAGGCTGAAAGCTCCATCATTAGGGGTCCACTTGCTTTGACCATTCAGAACGCCCGGGAAGCGATGAGTAAGATGGACATGCCCCATACGATCGCCCGACTGGGTCAATCCATCAATGCAGTACGTCCGCCCTTCCTTGACTGCTCTAATGATGATTTACATGAGTGAATAAACTTGTCTTCTCTGGCAGCAATGGGGAGCCATGCTAGCTTTCCTTGATGAAGTAGGCGATATGTACCAAGACTACAACGGCCTACAACAATCAGTGAAGATGGCCGAGCCCGGCACCGTGCCAGACTCGGTCATTCACCAACTAAAGAAAGGGAAGCTATCCAAGGCTCTTTCTACCGCACAATCCCAGCTAAAAACTCAACAACTAAAGCACCAAGTGGCCGATAATCGAACGCAAGCCCGCGACAAACTTATAGAAGAGCTGAAGGCCAAGAACCACCAGTTCCTCACCCGGATGGCTGAGCTGGAAGCTTAATTGAAAGCATCCGCAGAGCTACAACAGACCACAACAACTGAACTGGCCACCACCCAGAACCAGCTGGCCGAACAACGACGGGCTCGGTCGGCGGCAGATGCCACAGCCAAACAACTGGAAAAATCTTTGGTTGAAGCCAATAGGGTGGCCCGTCAAGAAGAGAAAGCTCGAGTGGCCGTTGAAGCGAGAAAAGAAGCGTAGGATAAGGCCCTTGAAGATTACAAGGCCAAGGAGCCCGAATGAGCGGAGGCCCTCCGGCAAGAGTGTCTGCAATCTCACGCTTTCAAGGACATGTATGGTACTCGGATTGCCATGGCGACAAAAGTGGGCGCTTTGGGTGCAATGACCCAGCTCAAGAAAGGCGGGTATCTGGCTCCAACAGTCACCCGCTCGGCCATTTCGATTAAAACCATTCTGGAGGAAGCCAAGCCTGAGGACATCCTAGATCCAGAATGCACTAGCCAAAGGAACCTTCCAAAGTTTGTTTTTGAACCTTCATGTGTGAGCCCGAACGGGCCTTTTTCAATTTGAAAAGTAATAGAATGTTTTGAGACACATCCATTCGTTCGGTTGATATAATTGAACCAAACAGCCAAAATTATTTGAACTTTAACAGCTGTGATCTGTCCTGCATTTAGTTTTCATATAATAAAAAGAGTTGTACAACACGTTCTATTTTTTCTGAACCTGAGCAGAAAATAGCCTCAACAAACTTCCATCCTTTAACCGACCAGAAATAATAAGAAGCTGCATACTGGTCGCCCGATTGGCTTCATACTTAAACGAAATCCTGTAGAAGTCTTCGCCGGCCGGACGGACGGAAGGCGTATAGGAATCGTGCTTATAACTCTGCAGTTAAGCAGAGAGCCTTGAATAACCTCCGTCATTCCGTTCGGGAGGCGTACGGGGACCATACTTATAATTCTACAATTAAACAGAGAGCCTTGAATAACCTCTTCCATTCCGGTCAGGAGGCATACGGGGATCATACTTATAACTCTGCAATTAAGCAGAGAGCCTTGAATAACCTCCGTCATTCCGGTCGGGAGGCGTACAGGGA
>JBAMIE010000029.1:2493205-2506663 GCA_037177295.1 Kaempferia parviflora | reverse complement strand
AAGAGTCGTCCAATAGTTAAGCAGTTGTTAAATTTATACTCATTGTGGTGTCTACCATAATAAATAAATTTAGAAATCAATTGATGATTATGCTACAGCCGACTCCTGCATTAGTTGTGGTGGGTCAAAAAAATTTGAGATGTTGACTAATTTGAGTAGTCAACTTAGTGAATCTTGGCTGTTAAATGATTGCTAACCCTCAACATAACTACAAACATTACCCTATCCAATTCACATTTTAACTTTTGACTGTGTACCGTGAGTAGTCGACTGTGTGTTCAATATCGATCTTAAATTGAGCAAACTACTCTTAAGACAAATTACTTTATTAACTGCTTTGTTAGCATTGATCTAATTAGGGTTTTGATTAGTCAATCAGAAAAGTTGTTTACATAAATCCCTATAAGGTTAAAGAAGTCATTCGACTTCAAGAGTTTACTTAGGGACATACCATGTTGGTCAGAGATTTACAGTCGATTCCACAAATTGACTCAGGTTTTTTGTGTGATTAAATATTGATCAATCACTCATGGAGTCGACTAAAGGACATTCCGTGTTGGCTAAAAATTAATAGTCAATTCCACTAATCGACTCATAAGAATTTTAGGTGGTTGAATGTATATCTATCGACTCATGGAGATGATTGAGGAGCATTCTACATTGGCTAAAAATTAAGCATTTGACTCTAACAATCAACTGAGTTTTATAAATTTTTATTTTTTGGAGCCAAAAAGTTTTGAGAACTTTTGGAAATGTCTAATCATGATCTTCTGGTGCACATTGATTGCACACAAGTCTTCTCGTGATTGGTTAACTTATTGATCAATTTCTTGCATGACTTCTTAATCCAAAATAATTCATCATAAGCATAATGAATCAAGAGCCATATACCTAGCATCTCACACCCATTTAGCAATACAAAAACAAGGTTATCCTTAAATTCTTATGAGATACATGAAGGTAAAATCAACCTACTTCTATGTGAGCATACAGTTCTATCCTGTTTGTCAATTTAAACAACACATGTCAAGTTTTCTCCTTAAGTAGTTGAATCCACTTTCTTAGAGCGGCTTAGTGAAAATATCAACTAGATTAAACTTGAACTAACATGGTTGAGTTTAATGTTACCTCTAGTTACGTGATCTCTAATAAAGTGATGTTTTACTTCAATGTATTTGATCATAGAATGATGCACTCAGTTTTTAATCAGGTTTATCAAACTTATATTCTAGCATAGGACTAAACCTTCTTATAATCAAGACCGTAGTCTAATATGATGTGCATTATCCATAACAATTATTATACATACTCTCCCATGGAAGCATATTCAACTTCTATGGAGGAGAATGTCATACAATGATATTTTCTACAACATCAACTCACTAGAGAGGAGCTTAGAAATTGACATCCCCATTAGTGCTCTTATAATATAATTTACAATCGACTTAATCAAATTTGGTGTAGTCTACAAGGTCAAAGGTCTTAGTCTTAGGATACTGTAACTCGACATTTAATGTGCCTTTGAGAAAACATTGTCTATCCATAAGCGCACAGAATAGTCATCAAGTAATTAAAATATTGATCCCACAGGGACTGTTGATTAAGCACTAGTTGATTTTGCACGGTGAAGTATCTAGATGTTCAAAGGTTTGTTCGCGTGTGCTTGAGAACTAGGAATTGAGAGAAGAGTATGAGAAGGAAAGAGAGAAGAGAAAGGGAAAGAGTGTGAGTGCAAGTGAACAAAGAAGGAGGTGAAGTTGGATTGGAGGATGATGGATTCTAGGGTTTCGGTTTCACTATGATGCTAGTTAATGTCCCTATGCATTGTTCATCTCCTTACCTCCATGCCTACACTCTTGTAGGGTTTCTACTAAAGCCCAACACAACCCCACAAAGATGAACAATGCTTGGCTGAGTGGGAGGCACGGCCAATCCGTGCTATCTTCTACTCAGAGGAGACACAGCCATGCCTTTGGGCATGACACAGCCATGCGGCCTGCTGGGAAGAATGGCACGACCGTGTGGTTTCACATGACCACACTTTGGAGTCTCACTTGTGGGAGGCATGACCTTCCCTCGGGAAGACACGTGGCCATATCTCATGGCCCTATGAGGTAGACTTGGTCGTGTCTCCTGGCTTGGTAAAAGACATGGCATGTCTCATGGCCCTATGAGATAGACATGGTCATGTCTCCTGGCCCTGATAAAAGACATGATCGTGTCTCTTAGCCTTATGAAGTAGACATGGCCTTGTCTCCTAGTCCTAGTAAAAGACATGGTCATGTCTCTTGACTCTGGTAAAAGACATGGTCATGTCTCTTGACTTTGGTAAAAGACATGGTCATGTCTCTTGTCCCTGTGAGGTAGACATGGTCATGCTTTGTTGAATTCTCTTCAAACTTGCTCCAATGCTTCATTTTTGCTCCGAAATGCATCTTGTCAATGGAAACAAGGAAAGAGCATATCTTCAAACAAATAGGATGAAGTGTGATATAATAATGAAATAGGGTACAATAAATATATCATACTCATGAAATACAAGCAGATGTGCGTCAATAATGCCTAGAAACATAAATAACCTACACACATCAGAAGACTTATTATTCTTTTGGCACCTATAATATGTGATTCCTTCACAAATGATTGAGACCTCACACATATTTGTACAATGAATAATATATCTGGTCAACTAGTAGTAAGGTAAATCAAACTTCCTATGAAACTCCTATATAGTTTAGCATAAATCTCCTTTTCTTCAGGATCACTATCTAATTTAGTATTTATAGACATAGGAGTGGTCAACTCTTTTGCATTTTCAATCTCATACTTCTTAATTATTTCCTTAGTGTATTTGATTTGATGTACGTATATTTTTCCTTAGTTTGTTTGATCTAAAGTCCAAGGAAGAAGGTAAGTTCTTCCACAAGATTGATCTCAAACACACTCTCCATGTGGATAGTGAATTCTTTGAGGAAGTCTTACTTGTCATTCCAAAGATGATATTATATATGTATACTTGAACCACAAATATGTTAGTCCCACTAGTTTTTAGAAATAGTGTGAGATCTATTTGACCTCTTCTAAAACCTTTTGACACTAAAAAGGTAAATAGTCTTTTGTTCTAAACTTGAGGCTTATTTCAACCAATATAATGCATTTTTCCATTTGTACATGTGATTAGGATAGTTTTTATCCTTAAAACTTGATGGTTGTTGTACATAGACTTTCTCTATAAATTCATTCAAAAACGTTGATTTCACATCCATTTAATAAAGCTTAAAGTCTTTGTGAGCAACACACGCTAGAACTAGACATTTGGATTCTAGATGAAATATAAGAGCGTAGGTTTCGTAGTAATTCAATCCCTCTACTTGAGTAAAATCCCTAGCTACCAGCCTAACCTTATTCTTAAAACTGCTCCTTTGTCATTAAATTTATTTCGAAAGACCCATTTCATATCAACAACTGAATCCTCTTTAAATTTAAAAACTAGGACCCAAACCTCATTTCTCTCAATTTGATTTAGCTCATCCTACATTAATAGAATCCAATCTAGATCTTACAATGCATCCTTGATTGTTTTGGGTTTTAATTGAGAGATTATTGACTCTTTTCTTCACTCAAATGTGATCTTGTTCTTACTTCATGGGTCATGTGTCCTAAGATTTGGTCTATAGGATGATTCACGTTTGTTGGATCTTGGTCTTGAGTAATTAATGTTTGACATATCCTCAAGTGATGACCTTCAATTCTAACGCTTTTCGTCTTTTGAGTCATGTTTGACTCTCTCTCGAACCTTGCCCTCATTTAGAGTTAATTTATTAGATTCAATTTCAATTTGGTTATTTGGCTATGTTTAAAAGGTTCATTTTCGTCAAATATTACATCGTCTGATTCATCAATTATATGTGTTTTCTTGTTGTAAACTTTATATGTATTACTTGTATTTGAATATCCTATCAAAACTTTCTCATCTATTTTTGAAGAAAACATTCCTAAGTTATCCTTAGTGTTTAAAATGAACACCATGCAACTAAACACTCCAAGATGTTTGATTATAGATAATTTCCCAAACCATAATTCATGAGAAATATTCCATAAAAGATAGAATCTAATTGTCCTGGAGGGTCAATAACTAGATAAGGAAGGTGACACTAACAAGAGACTACCAAGAGGACAGCAGGAGGAATCTGAGGACGGGAGCCTAGTGTGGCTGATTACATGAAAGAGATCTAGAGTGGGCATGGAATATGGAGAAACAAATTGAGGAGGTCCAGTGATCAACAACCTTTGGCTGCCAGAGGAAGAGGAAGAATATGAGAGTCGACATGTAGAGAAGAAGGGACAACTGGAGAAGAGGGTAGTACCGTAAAGAAGAGAATGGCATAGGGTTGCAACTAACAATGAAGACAAAGAGTGTTTACTGTGTTTTTATTAGTTTGTTCCTACTCAATAATGATAAATATTTTTCAGTGTAAGTGAAAAATGGAATAAATGGAGCAGTATCAAAATCCCAAAACTCTACTTTCTCCTTTCTAGCCCTTTGGCACTAAACAAAGCAGCTCAATGGCTATACCAAAAAACATGATTGATCAACTCTGTTTGCAAGTGATGTTGCTAAAACTTGAACAGGTTCTTGTGAACTTTTAGTACCAAGCGGCAAGTTAATGACACTCTCTTTGAAGTTCTGTGAAACATGATACTTTGGCACATGTTAACGTCACCATGCAGCAACTCCATCTCCTTTAGTTCCATGACTTGTGCAGTGTTAACAACCTGAAACCAAAGGGAAACAAAAGTGGCGCAGTAAAGCTTCAACTAATGCTTTGGGTAAGCGTCAGCCACTTTAAAGAATGTAATTGAACAATAATTAACAAGAACATAATCCTAGTAATTATGATATGAAACAATCAAGATGACACGATTCTCGCCTTGTCCAAATTGAGTAATACAGAGTCTTGTATTCCATGAAGATAATCTGAACAATCAAATGAAAACCAAGAAAAAAAATAATTATCAATCAGCAGAAAGAACTTGTAGTCAACAGAACACAATCTCAAGAAACAAATAAGTTTCACCTGTATAGGCATGATCTTTGAATATTAATAAACTGCAAGGCATCAAAAGAATAGAGAAACTGTCATCTGAATTGATTGATGGACTATCCTGTTGACCAATAGCTGTTTCACTAACAGTCAAATCTTTGTCCTTTGATCTTGGATGGGGTGTGAACTCAATTGTTATAGGTGACTCGAGTGATAAAATTGCAACCACAGGGAAGTAGGCAGGACCATCTTGGTGTGGCTGAGGAGACAATGGTTAGTCGTTCTCCTTACAAGCTTTACGAATAAAGAAAAACCAAGAAGAAAAACAATGCAATAGTAAGAGATTTTTTTTGGCATAGAAACCAACCATAATTCCTTGATCCGGTAGATATTCATTAATGAGCACATGGTTAATTGCAGATGGAAACAAGCCTGTCTTTTTGCATATTCTCTGAGTTGTCTTCGTGAGCCAAGATGGCACTGCAAAATCAACCAGCAAATGACAGAATGCACGGAAAACAAACAAATGAAAGAATTCCCAAATAACACAATCCCAACAGTGTTATATTTCCAATAAGACATACCCATGCTCTACACCTAGATGTGAGCAATGGATCCGAGCCACACAACTAGGGATGGCAATGGACATCCCCATATCCATTGGAGGATCAGGTATCCATATCCTACCTATCATCCTATTACTACCTCCCATTCTCTTTTTAAAAAATTATTTCAATGTACTTGTCTACTCTTCGGCTTTTACTCGTCTCACACTCCTTCGATCGGATGAGCATTTCTCGTGAAAAAAAAAGATGAGATATGTGTTGGTGACCAGATAAAGAGGCAAGCTAAGGGGGCGTTTGGTTTCAATGTTTTCCATTTTCATTTTCTGGAAAATGCACTTTTCCAGAAAATAATGTTTGGTTTATATTTTCCATCTCTATTTTCTAAAAAAATATATAGTATTTTCTGGAAAAATAGAGAATGTCAAAAAATCATTTTCTATTTTCTAGAAAATACGTATTTTTCAAAAAATGAAAATAGAAAATATGTAAATCAAACACCCCCTAAGTTTTTTTTTTCCCGAGACGGGAAGAGGGCTAAGGTTTTTCCTTTTCCAATAAAAAATGGGGCTTATATATATAATTGGGTATCGGGTAGGGTATGGGTAGAATTTTATCTCATCCGCCTCCATACCCATACCTGAAAATACCCATACCCAATTACTCCATTACTGTAATCGGGTCTAAAAATTACTTCCATATCCTCCTCCATTTGGGTCAGATGTCGGATTCCCCATCGGATTCGGATGAAATTGCCATCCCTACACACAACCAGGTATACCTAGATGTAGAATGGGCCTGAGCTACAAGCAGTCCAGCCTGTCCCTATGAATTTATCAAAATACCAACAAAACTAAAAAGACATTATAAAATTTCCCTATAAATATTCTCCCACTCTACGATTAATTTTTTTTTTTTTCTAAACATCTCTTACAATTATACATCATCCTAAGAACAGATTTGTTTAGTATGTAAAAGGGATAAGTGGTAAGAGAACAAGGATGCCTTCTATCGCACATATACAGCTAACAAAGTAGTTAAAAGTTCACTCACATCAAATACACCTGGTTTGAGAAAAGCAAAGTTGCACAAAATGCCCAGGTAAATACAGACTACTAAGCTGTTATCATAATTAAAAGAAATCTTAATTGAAATCTTAAGTACACACATTCAGAATGGCTGAAAGGATGCTTCAATTAGAGCTTTCAGCGTAGGCAGTAACCATAGTATGACCAGCTTAGCCTTATCTAATGATTTCGGGGTCCAACTTCTGATCAAATGCTCCCAGTTTTAAAGAGGTTTGCAAGCTCCACCTTCCTTTCGAAGAGTTGATTGTTTCTCTTTGTCCAAATGGTTCATATCAAGATTTAAAATCTTAAGCTGATTGAAGTCTCAGTCTCTAACCAAAATGGTACTAGTACCGCTTTAGTACTGATTTACTTTCAAATATAAGTTTATACTAATTAAAAAAGAATATGTGACTGTCAAGTTGTTTTTGATGCTAGATGTGAATTATTCATTTCTTGTTTCAACACTACCTTATTAAATGTTTTGTGCCTATTGAATTTTTGGTAGGGTATATCAATAAGGTATAAATTTGAAACCAATATTTTTATTATTGGATATAATATCATCTAAAAAAGTTCAAATCTTAATCACTTTGTTTGCAAAGATCATGATTCAACTTCTTTCTCTGATTATTCTACTATTATTACTTTTATTTCAAGTACAAGAATTGCATCTAGAATGGAGATGCAAATTTCTATTTATTAAATTGTGCAGGTACAAAAATCTTGACAAGTGAGTTAGAGAAATCAATAAGTCAAGATGACCAGATACTTAGTAGATAGAGAAATCCAATAGACATTAGCAAAAAAGGATGCCCAATAGAAATTGGTACATAGAGAAAGTCTAAGTAGGATACTTGGCCAGTTAAGTTCAATAAAAATTGGCAACTAGAAGTCCTAGTAGGTCGGTTAAGGTTACCATATACCTACCCAATAAACAAGAAGTCTCGAAGGCAAGACTCCTAGTAGATGAAAAAGGATTAAGGGGTAATACTGGCATAAGAGGTGAGAAACTACGAGAAAACATGCAATCTTGAATATTGGATAATCTTTTGTCTTGGCGTGTAGTGGACCAAGAAACAAGGCATTCCTAAGTTGTAAGTGATGTTACTAAACAGATTTAGTCACCTAAAGGTTTAGTTCAATCAACTAAATAGTCAAGTCAATTCGATAGTCAATTGAAGACTTTATGTCCACCATCACTAGCTCTTTGTTTCAACTTACTCGACTGAAAGGAAACATTTTATCAAAAGTAAGTTGAGTCAACCAAGACAATCAATTAACTAAAACACTAATTAGCTTGCTATCTATCTGTTTTGAGTCGACTAGGCAATCAACTAAAAAAATATTATTTGAATTCAAAAAATAAAATAGCATTTGAGTGGACTGGATCTAGTTGAGTAAGAAAAAATAATCCACTTCAGTTGATTGAAGGCTTAGAGGTGACTTGGTTGGCTTTAAATCGACTAGAGTGGTTATCACCTAGATGATAAACCTACGATTCAATTGATTCAAGTGACAGGCATCGGAATGAATTTGAATTGACTGAACATTAATTGTGTGAGGCAGTAGCTAGAAGAAAGGACCTCCATAATCAACATTTCAGTTGACTAGCCATAGTTTGAGTTAATTGAAATTAAACAAAGAAGTTTATCAAAGCCATTTAAAAGACTATAAATAAAAGAACAAGGGGAGCTCATTCACATTTTTTTTTTTACACAAGTTTTTCCTTTACCTTACTGTATTATCTTACTATAAAAGATTTTGTACAAGGTTTTCCCACCTCCAATAAGAAGTATAGTGGTTTTTTGAGGGATGACTCACCTTACAAGTGCATAGGCTATGGAGTACGAATTTGGAGGTTTTAAATTACATTAAAAAAATTGAGTTAGCCATGTTTACTTTATTATTTCCATTTTACTTTCATTTTACATTTACATTGTGCAACTAATCCTTTTAATTAAGCTTTGCTCGAGTTTTTATTTGTCTTATTTTAAATTTTTACTATTCACCCCCTCCTCTCTTGTAGCTGAACATGATCCTACACATTGGACAAGCCAACTTTCTCTCCATGCCAAATCTTATGATAAAAGAATCTCTAAGACTAAATCAACACTATCTTTTACTCCTAATAGTTTGGTTTCTTTTTTTTTTCAAATGAAAATACTCGATAAGGAGTCACAAAATATATAATGAAGTTTGAACCACAACTTGAATATTTTGTTAAGATATATTTACAACCTCAATCTAAGAAAACTCCAGAAACACAAGTTTAAGGATTTTTAAACAAAAATCTCATACATCCTTTTGAAAATTTTAGATATAAGATTACATCTGATGTTTAGGGTAACAATCACAATTCTTTCTTATATTTGTTACTTTGAACATGGAATGGAATACATGATAACTTTTACTGTAAAACAATTCTTACTTTAGATGATTAGCATAACCTCATAATATAGTTATAAAATTTATAAATACTTATAGTGTAGCATATGCATACAACAACTGATGTTTTTTTTTCTATTTCATTTGATAATGCATCAAGCAGTGATGTTGCCATAATGAGTTTAAAATATATATTTAGTCTTATGTTGTTCATTGTGCTTGTCACATCTTAAATTTATGTATTCAAGTTGATTTAAGAATAGTTACTAAATACCTATAATGCATAAGAAATGCTAGTTGCTCATTTATTCTTCTAATTGTAGCAGCAAGATTTTAAAATCTTTTATAGTGTCGTGAACAAAAGATATAACAAAATCCTTTCTAATATAATCCCTTAGATAGAACTTATTTAATCTTCAAAATATACTTGGAATTTAAGGGTCTAGTATCACTTTTGTGACTGATAAGTATATTTAACATATTATTGATGGATTTGATTAGCCTTATGCTAAAAAAGCATATAACTTTTTAGATCTTTTTTATTCTATTACAATTACTTTTCTACCATTTGTTCTTCTATATCTCATTTGCTACTTAATAGTTTAAATAATAATAATAATGATTTATTTAACGAATACAAAATTGATGTTGAATTATGTGAGATTATTAAAGAAAAGAAATTAAAAATTAGAAATATATTAGAGTATTTTATTTGTTATAAATATACTGCATAATTGTAGTTTTAGATCATAAAGTCAAATTTTCAATATTTTTATGGTATTATTAATCAATATTATGAGAATATGAGACTATCAAGTGTCATTAGAAAAATTAGATATAAACAATTGATTAAATGAAATGTACATTTGATGTCGTAGCAGTAAACAAGCAGGTTTTCAAGAGCGTCATAGCCTCTCGCAACACATGAGAAGGATCATAGACTCTCCTCACACATAGCTGGTTAACTTGTACTCATCTAAGTCAATACAATGAGGGATGCAAGTGACGTTATGCATCAGTACTTAGATATTTTAGATTAGGGAAAATAAAGGTAGCAATATATCCCGACTTATCAACTATGGCACATGATTTGCGAAGCATTCCCATATCTATAGTAGTGGGAGAGTCTTTTTTCAATGAAAGTAACTAAGTGTCAAACGAGGAATAAGGAGCAGTTAATTGAACAAGAAAAGCTTAGATGTGAATCTGTGTGAAGCATTGGCTAGATAGAGAACATCATCTACAAGACAAGTGAGCACATTTAACGCTGAACTCAACAATGAAGTTATAACAACATTGCAATTACATGTTAGATGTAATTGAACTAAGCATACATTTGGATACTACACGTGTAAATGAGGTAAATATGCTAAAATAGAATTAGACGTAGCCAACCTATGGAGACTGAACAAGCAAGTGCAAACTCAAACAATTTTCATTGCTTTAATTCAAAAGTTCAAAAAATTAATTGCATTCTTTTTATTTTTATGTTTTTATTTTACAATTATTTTAAAATTTTAATGGAGACATCAATGTCAGCCATCTCAAGATTCCACGAGGCCCTAGGCAAAAAAATCTTTAGGCCTTTAATAAATAAATATTAAGTACATATTTGAAAAAAAACTGAGTTCATATCAAGATTTTTGTTTGTCAATAATTCTTAGGTAGAAATCAAGTCCATTTAATTCTATAATGCAACGTACAATGACGAGATCTAGAATCTGGACAAAGTATATGCATTTAAAAGCTTGATTTATGCATTTAAAAACCTGATTTATGCACTTAAAAAGTATATAATAAACCATATAAGTGCACTTCAAAAGTATTAAAAATCTATGATTATATGTCCATATTTTTTGTTTTTTTAAGTGCATAAATCAGGTTTGTGATGGTAGCAATTTGATATTTTGCTTGCATCGAAAAAGAAAAAACGGGGGAAAAATTCTCATGTAATCGCTAATAATATATTTTTCCAACGATGTTTGGGTTCATTCCTTTCATAATTTATCATTTACATAGAACAATAAAGAACATTTCGAGAAAGAAGAAAATGTAGGGTTTAAGTTTGAAAACTCTCATTCATGCTTTGGAATGAGAAGAAGAAAAGTTAGGCTAATGAGTTAGCCTAACTTAAACATATTGTCAAACATCAAAAATGGGAGATTGGTAGTGCAATCAACATTTGGTCAAGGTTGAAAGTTGACTCAGCTCGTGTTGACTCGAGTTGGGGTTTTGATGTTTGATCAAGATGCAGTGAAAGGCCTAGTGAGACTAGGCAGTAAAAGTCCTAGTGGGACTAGGCAATGGAAGTCCTAACGAGGCTAGGCGGTGGAATACCTAGTTGAGAACTAGGTAATGGAAGTTCTAGCTGGGCTAAGCAATGGAGGACCTAGTTGGGAACTAGACAATGGAAGTTCTAGTGGGGTTAGGCGGTGGAAGACCTAATTGGGAACTAGGAGCTGAACACTTGCAATGAGAAGGAAAGTTCAAGTTGGTCACGGTTGACCGGACGTCCAACATCACACAACGAGGAGGTTCCGATATAGTAAACTTCCGAGGGCCATAACTTTTGACTCGGATATCAGAACAAGGCGATTTTTGTTGTGAAACGATGCTCTTTCAGAGATCTATGTTTGTCAAACTTAGGCATGAGTCAACTAATGGCTTTGATCAATTGACTTATCGCTTTAGAAAGCAAACAGAAGCAAGTCGATTTGGTTGTTAGCCTCAACTGATGGAATCAGTCAACGGATGGGTTAAATCAGTTGATTGATGACTTTAGAAACCGAACCGAACTAGAACACCCAAGGAGCACTAATAGGTTTTGGATTCCTAAGAGTGTATTCTCTACACCCTAGATGGATTTAGAGTGTGTCAACTTTAATCGGAAGGTCAGTTAACCTAACCATGGTGAAGTTGACACTTGAGGCATTTTCAAGGTATTGTAACACCTTGAAAATGAGAAGTTGATTTTTACTCTTTAAGAGTATAAGTGTGTGAATCAAATTTTTAAGATCAAATTGGCACAAATAGGATATAATTTATAGAAATGTTAAGTTGGGATTTTGATAATTTCTAGGAAGATAAGGGCAACTTAGGTTTATTTATGACTTAGCGATTAGTTGAGGATACTTAGATTGAAAATCTAGGTATTTTTTTTTATGCTAAAATTACCATGATTGAGTGCCCTATTATATGCCATAACATCATACTTTGCATTTATACTTATATGAAAAATAATATATACCATGTCATACATACATCATAGCCATGATAATTTTTCTTTTGAAAAATACTCATTTAATGTATGTCTTAATTGTTGGGACCGATTCCGGAGCTAGAGGGGGTGGTGAATGGCTCCGGTTGCTTCGTCTTCAAAGATTTGCAGCGGAATAAACTCGACGCAACCAACCAAACGCTAACGCGAGGATTTACTTGGTATCCACATCACACGAGGTGACTAGTCCAAGGATCCACACGCGCACGCACCCTCCACTAATAAAAACCTCCTTCTCGGTGACTCACCGGAGGCGGAGAAGCCTCATACAAGAATTCACACAAGATACAACTCGAAGTTGTAAGTAAATACAATGAATACCTCACAACCCTCGCTTCTAGATCTTGTGTTGTTACCTCTTGATCACTCTGAAATGCAGCAGCACTTCGCCTGAGTTTCTCCAAGAACTGGCAAGAAAATCGTCGGAGAAGATGTGGAGAGAAAGACGCTCCTAGTGCAGCCGCCGCAGCTCGCGTCTTTTAAACCTGTGTGTAACGGTCATAAACCAATCGATCAGCCATGACCTGCTAGGACTTGTTACCAAGTGTCCGATCAATCCTTCGACCCACTTGGACTTCTCAACACGTGCCAAGTATACGGTCAACCCTTTGACCTGCTTAGACTTAACGTCTCGTGCCAAGTGTCTAGTCAACCTTGACTCACTTGGACTTCCCAACACCAGATGTGGTCAACCGTGACCCATCTGGATTTTCATTGCCTGGCTTCATTCACCAGGACTTCCAAGACTGCCTAGCTTCACTCACTAGGACTTTCCACCTGGCTTCACTCACCAAGAACAGGCTTCACTCACCTGGATTTCCCAACTGCCCGGCTTCACTCACCGGGACTTTTACCAGGCTTCGCTCACCTGGACTTTCCAATCTACCTGGCTTCACTCACCAGGACCAGACTTTACTCACCTGAATTTCCAATCTGCCTAGCTTCACTTACTAGGACTTTCCAGCTTCCTAACTTCACTCATAAGGACTTCAAATCACCAAGCGTCCGGTCAACACTAACCCACTTGGATTTCTGTTTGACAATCTCCTAGATAGACAATCTCTATCTATTGTCAAACATCGAAACATAAGCTTGATTCAGTTCAAGCTTAGTCAAAC
>JBAMIE010000029.1:2463359-2473437 GCA_037177295.1 Kaempferia parviflora | reverse complement strand
ATATTTATTTAGTTGGCACACATAAATAAAATTATAATAACCAAACTTGCCTTTATTAATAAAATATGATACAAAATCGTCCTCGCCAATCAACACATGATTGACACTCAGGGCTATCACTAACAAAAGTACCCCTAGATCTAGGGTCTGCGCTGGTGGGAGAGAGGAATGGGATGAAAGGGGAAGAAGGTTTAGGGCTTTACTTTTGAAAGTAGAGATGTGAGCGACCTGCGAAAAGAGAGCGAAATTTTGCCCGCGTTTAAAGAGAAGAAGACGATGCAGCTTTTTGTCCGAGTCAGTGCGCCACGTAAATTAATGAGATAATTTTATTAGACTTTAATTGAGTCTATTTAAATTATCCCAATCATAACTCGGAGTTGATAGTTATTTACTTAAATCCTAACTTACAACTTACCCGCGTACCCTATTTTGGCTAGGCGACGAGTCCGACGCGTCACTGGGACCGCACGACGAGTTTGGAACTGGGTCGCGCGATGCGTCCGAAATTGTCACGGTGGTGAAACGACGGCAACAATGATTGCGGAAGGAGGTGAGTTACCGCCTAAAATACTGTCTTAGATAAAGGCGGTGCGGTTGATGTTCGCTTCTTGCCTAGGCGGCCGCCTCGATCGTCATTTAGAACACTACTTAGAAACTAGATTTCCAACTTCATGTTACCTTATCGCAAATACAATATTTGAGTGACAATAATTTGAAAGGTCCTCTACGCACGAAACCAGACTAATTTTCTATATACCAAGTTGTATATCAAGTATAAATCAGATGATAACTTAGGCAGATTGCATTAGTGATAAACTAATTTGTTGGCGCATGGCATGCCTAACAATTCCACCAATGCATCAACACTAAGGAGTCATGCTATGAGTAAGCTTAGCCTTAAAGGGTAGCTAAGTGCATCATGCTTTCGGCAATGTAGGGTCCTGGGGAAGAGTTTATTGTACGCAGCCTTACCTGTTTGCAAGAGGTTGTTTTCGAGACTCGAATCCGTGACCTCGAGGCCACACAACAACTTTACTGTTGTGCTAAGCCGCCCCTTTAGCCTTAGCCTTGCATGGAAAAAAAAATCCTAATGAATTAAATCCTTACCACCAATGTCACAAAAGAGCATGGATGGAGGCATGACCTCATGCTTCTCATTGCTGAGCCTACGACTCTGCTAATAATGAGAAGTTGAGATGCTTGAGCCTTATTCTGTTTTATCCTTTTTCCCTCTAGAATGTCTTTGATGCTGAATTTCCTTTGTTCTAACCCAACATTTCGTAATTCTTCTTCATCATAACAAGTAGACATTCACTTGCACTAAAAATGATAAAATCAGGCCAGGTTAGTTCCTCTTAAAGAACGGAAGGAAATCTGTTTATTGTAACTTCTGTTATTCTGTGATTGGCCTACTGAGTCTTGGGTCTGATTATTTATGTAGGTCTACTCGTTCACCTCAGGCTTACTAGAAAAAATTTGACATGTTTCTTTTTTTAGTATCATATGATATTCCTTTGGATTTCAAAAGTATTACTTGTGGCATTCTTTTGCCAAAAATTTTTTATGAATAGGAAAATTATAATTATCTTACGTGGGATCAATACTCCATCTATTCTATTATCTGCATTAATGTAATGCTCTAGAATACCATTTTGTTATATGGTTTATCTTGGCGTAGGCTTTGGAAAGTGAGGGCATGGATATGGAGATTGACTTGTCCAACCTTGGAACTTTCAACACAATCTTTGCTGCCCTTTTCAGGTGACAATCAAACAATGTTATAACCGTGGGAACCAATTCTTATGCTATTTTCTTCTTATAATGTACTAATTTGTGGAAGCCATTAGCAAACTCGGAGTTCCTATCAAAACTACAATTTCTGCTACTGTCCTTGAAGAAGCACTAAATGGAACCATCACAATTAGACCTCTTCCCCTTGGAACATCATTCAATGGAAAAGTATTCATTTTTTGTATCTTGTATTTGACTGAAATCCATATCAACATTGAACTTCCTTATTCTTTTGAATGCTGGTGTAGGTGGATAAACAATGTGCTCATTTTTTCGGTATCACGATTAATAATCAACAAGCCCAGGCAGGGATAGTTGTGAGAGTAACTTCTGCAGCACTAAGTAAATTTAAGGTGAAGAACATAGACAAACTAGTTAGCCATTTGTGATGTCTGGGATATATGAACTCTCATTATAACCAAATATTGGGTCATATGCTCGTTTTTGCTCTGCAAAGCTAACTTCTGATTTGTTCCCTCAGCTACTTTACTTTGAGGAAGCAAACGGTAGCTATGATCTATCTTTACAGGTAATTTTTGCTCTCCAAATCCTCATAATATGTGCATGTTTTTGTAAGTTATATTGCTTTTAGATATGGTTATTTTACGCAAAGAAGGGATAAATAATTGACACTTATGGAGGAAAATAAATTTCTATAGCCAACAATCAGTGTACTTGGTTCCATAAAGAAAACATGCCTAATGGTTTGCGAAGCGTGATTTGATTCTATATAGGTTCTTTGCCGCCTAGTTAAGCACTCTACCATACTGCTACTCCAGCCAGACACTGCCGTTATTTGGTCATGCAAACAATATTTTTTTAACTGAGTTAGCACATTTTAATTGCCATGCCATTCAGATGATAACCTGAGTATTACACACTTCTATGCAATTAGTTGTATGGTACTGGATGCCACCAGATACCAACACCTTTATCCTATAGTTGTCTTGTGTTGGATGGGTGTTGCGTTGTTGGCGAACATATTAAGCATAATTTATCCTATTTACTATATGGTTACTGCTAGAAAAACTTCAATTCTCAGGATATTCTTGAGCTCGTGTGGTTTGATTTGGTAATGATACAATTCAGCAAATTGTTAATTGGTACAAATGATAAACAATAAATGTACAAATGATAAGCAATAAATTAAATTTTGAAATAGTCTACTTGGTATTTGTACAAGTTACAAATACATTAATCCTATATACTAGGTAAATGCTGGTTCAATTTTTATCTACATGACTAAATTCTTTTGTTTGGTCAGTTTTTGCTTATGATAATTCCCTTGCCATATTTATTCTAACTATAAGATTTATGGATTCTTTCAACTTGCACTACAATATCATTCATTGATTTAAATATTTCTAATCCTTATCTTTTTTTCATTTTAAATTTGCATATTTAGATCAAGTTTCAAAATCTTGAGCGATGCTGGAATTTTGGTCTTTGACTGGAACACCAGATGGCAACGTTCCGATATATAGTGTCAATGACGATTTGGAGGTGAAAGGAGGAAGAAGATGAAGAAAAAAATGAACATAAAGACAACTATACACTTATGTTTGGACTTAATTTTCCATCTAGAACATCGTCACAATCTAAAAAATAGCAATATTATCACAATTTATTTTACATGAGACATTGTTTATTCCGAGTAGTATCGAGTTTCGAAAATTTATTAGAACGTTTGCATTTTCAAGGAAATTTTTGAATTTTTCATGTTATATTTTGGTTATTGGTGATAATTTTACTCATTCAATCAAGGTTTAAGGTTTCATTCCATGCCAGTCAACAAGGCAAAACATTTTCTTTTGCTCGTTGATTGACACATGGAATGGCTTCATTCTGTGCCGGTCAACACAGGCAAAAAATTTCTTTTGCTCGTTGATTGACACATGGAATGGCATGAGATACAACTATGAGAATCGCTTCCTCTCTGTGATCAAACGAAGCATGACTAGGGTTCTAGTTCATCGATGAGATTTCTTCAAAGTTTAGCTTTTTGCCTGCCTTCATCTGACTCTTCCTTCGTCCATATCTTCTTCCTCTTCCTCCACATTCATTCATATCTTCCTAATCTTCTTCTTCCCGAGCTATGCCTGAATGTCTTCTGCCTTCATTTCTTCATTCGAGCCACAAGGAACATCGTCTACTTTCATCCTTCACCTCCTGATATATGCTCCTTTTGTCCTCCTACAAGCTCCCACCCAAGTTGCTTGATCTGTAAGGAGTGTGCAAGGAGTATCTTCTGGTATGTAAGCTCCTCTTTATCACCCTCTTCTTCCTCCACCTCTTCTTCTTTCCCCTCCTCCTTGAAGTGACCGATACCCATCTGAAACAGAATTATATTGTTCCAAAACAGTATTGTTGTGATTCCTGATGGAAATTTGAAACAGGTCAATAACTTTACATCCAATAGTTGCTAATTTTTATGTACCTATTTGTTTTGTTGCTTCAGGAAGACAGTGAGAAGACTGGCAAAATGACATCTGCAGGAATGTACTTTTTACATTTTCAAGTTTACCGTATGGATTCTGTGGTTAACATGGTTTGCTCATCAACTATCTTTGAATCCTTATTGTTGTAAAGAATAGATTGAAATATCGAGTAAAAGAGTTTTATGGTTTATTTTTTGTTTTTGCAGTTAGCTATGGCGAAAGATCCTGAAGCTGCTTTTTTCAAAAAGTTGGAAGGTCTCCAGCCATGTGAGGTATCTGAATTGAAGCCAGGCACCCACATATTTGCTGTTTATGGTATGCAATGTTTGCCCGCCTTTTTTCCTTGTATTATATCTTGGTTTACTCAAAAATTTTCATATGTTATTCAAATCTCTTATGTTTTCCATATATTATTCCAGGTGATAATTTTTTCAAACCTGCCGCATATACCATTGAGGCTGTGTGTGCTAAATCATATGAAGATACCACAGAGAAACTCAAGGAAATTGAGTGTAAACTTTTAGCAAAGAGAACTGATTTAAGGAAATTTGAAATAGAATATAGAAAGGTAAACGTTGTGATTTGTAGGCATTAATTTACAATACATTGTGGATGAATTCTATATTTCCTTGTGGCTGTTCAGGCACTTGCACAGTTTCAGGAGGTGACAAACAAGTATAGCCAAGAGAAACAATGTGTAAGTACTTATTTAATTCCACGGAATAACTTAGGCTTAGTTTTTCAGAATGTTGTTTTTTTTAATCTAAAATAACCATTCAATATTCAGAGATACACTCATATATTGAGATAGTGTTTTTTCAAGACAATTAAATGATTTCATCTTTCCCTGATCCTAGATTTGAGTAAAATGATGACCATATTTATTTCTGTTATATTTCTTCTGATTGAACCTTTGTTAACTTCCATATCCTTATTCATTATTTTTCCTTGAAAGTTCAGTTCATGTACCTTCTAACTGTATGATATTTTGATTTAGCCTGAATTTTCTACCTGATCCTTGTTGACATGTTTTAAAATTAAATTTGAGTCATTTGACTAGAAAAAGTTGGCAAATGCAGTATATAAGTCTTTACAAGCTGAAGAATTGCAATAACTCGCCATAGTAAAGTGGGCTACCAGATTCAAACTTGCCTTTAGCAATGCACTTTACCCTATTTATTGGATTAAAGATATATAGATCATCTAAGTTTTGCGCCTGAACATATTTTCTCAATCTTAAACATCCAAAGTGCTTAAAAGAGATCAGAATACAAGGTGATATGTTTACCTAGATGCATATTCTGAAATCAATGGAAGAAAAAAATAATTATAAAGAAATATGTGTATTCTTTTTTGAAATATGATATATATATATATATACAACTCTATGATCTCTATCTTAGGAAAAAATCTCTATAATTAAGTCAAATAATATATCATACCTAATTTGAAAGATTATGATTTTATTCCTTATTTTACATAATCCTTATATCTCTTTCCGATATTATTTTGATTCCTTATTTTCATCGATCATTCCCAACTTGGACACATTTTCTTCAACAATGGTTTAGTAAGAAGGTCAGCATCTTGTGATTTTGAAGGCACTTAGTAAAGATGGATCTTTCCATGTTCAATCAAAGATTTTATAAAGTTTTCGTCGACATGAACATGCTCCATCCGATCATGTTGAATAGGATTGTGAACCACTGCTATAGCTGATTTACTATCACTATGCAACTTCAATTTGTCTTCAAATTGAATATGTAGGTCTGATAATAGTCGTTCAATCCAAATTAATTCACACACCCTTGTGCGATCACTCTTTGCACTACTCCTTGAAACAACTGTTTGTTTCTTGCTCTGCCATGTAACAGAATTCTCCCAAACTTTAGTGCAATATCCAATAGTAGACTGGCTATCTTCAAGTGAACCAGCCCAATCAACATCGTCAAATCCTTTAACTGTTCTATTATCACTTTTCTTAAGAAGTTTACCTTTCCTTAGAGTCCCTTTCAAATATCAAAGAATCTGGTCCACTGCAATTTGATGTCTCACGGCGTGCATAAATTGACTAAATATGCTAGCACTATAGGCAATATCAGGCCTAGTAAGTGATAGATAGATTAGTTTTCCAATAAGACGTTGATAGTCTCTTTATCAGTTGGAGCATCATCTTTTGTATTTTGTTGCCTCTAATTTTTTTCCATTGGAGTATTTGCTGGACGACAATCAATTTTTCCAATTTCTTTTAGTAGATCAATGGTATATTTCCTTTGTGAAATGAAAATCCCGGTTTTGTTTCTAGCTATTTCCATTCTAGGGAAATATTGAAGTCTTCCAAGGTCTTTTACCTTGAATTCAGATTGTAGTAGCCCTTTGAGGTTTTCACTCTCATCATTGTCATCACCTGTGATCACAATATCATCAACATACACATTCAAAATAAATTTCTTTCCATCCCTTGACTGTTTGACGAAGAGAGAATGATCTGCTTGACTTTGTGTGTACCTAAAGCTTTTCATGACGGTGCTGAATCGAGTAAACCACGCCCTAGGAGTTTGTTTTAATGGACTTCTTCAACTTGAAAACTGCTGATGTTTCCTTGTTCTTGAACCTAGGGGCTATCTTCATTATAGACTTCTTCATTAAGAGTCCCATTTTGAAATGCATTTGAAACATCTAATTGATGCAATTCCCAATCCTATGTTTGTTGCAATGGATAGAAACACCCTTTTAAAATTTAACTTTGCAATGGGTGCAAATGTTTCCTTGTAGTCAAGCTCATATGTTTGTGTATACCCCTAAGCCACCAAAGGTGCTTTGTATCTCTCTATCTTGCCTTCTAGCTCTATTTTGATCGAACAGAATCCATTTACAACCTACTCTACCTTCTTTCCTTTGGGAAAATTTACTATTTCCCAACTGTCATTATCATTCAGTGCTTTCATTTCTTCAAAAACAGCATTCCTCCACTTTGAATTTTTTAAGGCATCGGATATATTTGTAGGAATCTCCACATGATCAAGTTGAGTGACAAATGTCTGTGATTGTTAGACAACCGATCATAAGATGCATACCTTTCAATTGGATGTCGAGTACACATTCGTGTCCCTTTCCTCTGAGCAATGGGAATGTCTAGATCATCTATAGGAACATTTCCTTGTGTATTTTGTTGTGGATCCACTATTAGTTCTGATGATTGGACGTGCCGAGTAGCTCGAGGCCTCCTAAAGAATTGATTCATTTTGTTGTTATAATGGCTTGAAAGGTTCTAAAGGTTCTTGACTAATTTATGTGATTACATCTTGTGATGATGAAGGTGGGGGATTCCCAATGAGTAAGGGTGACACGGGATCCCCATGATTAGCTTCCCTTGAATTCTCCCATTGAAGATAAGCATTGGAATAAGACTCATCCTCTAAGAATGTAACATCATAGGACACAAAGTTTTCTTGTGATAGGATTGTAGCACTTGTATCCTTTTTGAGTGGGTGAATAGCCAATGAAGATGCATTTGATGGTTTTTGGGTTAAGTTTCCCATGTGCAGGATTGTTGTCATGTACAATAAATACTTTTGGTGGGAGATAGTTAAAATGACGGATATAAGGGAATTCCTTTTTAGACAATTGATTGGTGTTCTAAATTTAAGAACTTTTGATGGAAGCCTATTGATGAGGTAGATTGCAGTTAAAATGGAATCAACCCAAAAGTGATGAGGGATAGAATTGGTGAGCATATAAGAGATCTTGCCACTTCTAATAACTGGTGATTTTTTTGTTCCATAGTCTCATTTTGTTGAGGTGTAGTTGGACATGAGCTTTGATGACAAATGTCATTTTGAAGAACGTAATCCCTAAGGTTGTGAGCAAAGTATTTTCCCCCCTTATCTGTCCAGTGTATGTGGATGTTACATTGGAATAAATTCCGTATCATTTTATGAAATTGTGGAAACACATACTCAACATCAGATTTATGTTCGAGGAGATATGCCCAATAGGTATGAGTATGGCCATCTATGAATGTGATGAACCATCTCTTTAAACCCTCTACACACAGCTGCCCCCCCTACACACAGCTGCCCTACAAATATTATGAACTAGGTGAAATGGTTTACAGATTGATAATTGTGCATTGGATAATTTTTTTTTTTTTGATTTGCTCAGCAAGAATCCAAGACTCGCATGGAAAAAAGATACATCATCATTATTAAGGAATAATTTTGGATACGAGTGCTTTAAATATTGAAAACTTGGATGTCCTAAACGTCTATATGCCGTAAGAGTACCTCTGAATTTATTGAACTAGACATAGAGAACTCGTGGCTTCGGTTGCAGGGAAGAACTAGTGAGATAGTAGAGCCTCCTTGTTCTTCAGCATTGCCAATTATCTTCCCTGAAGACAAATCCTAAAATATACATGAACCTTAGTTATTTTGCTAATTTTAAACTTGGAACATGCAAGACGGATTTCAATTGAAGTCATTGAATAAGAACATCTCCAATCTCTGCCACTATAATTGTATTTCCATTTGCCACTAAAACTTTCACTTCATTAGTGCATATTTTGTAATTTCTCCATGTGATCAGATGCACTGGTGTCAACAATCCATTTAACTTTATCATTCCTTTGTGATAATAAGGTTGATGAGATATTACCTCATTGGGTGATTGCAACCTTAGATGTGGAGTCTAAAATTTTAGGATTTTGGTTTTTGTGGAATATGGACTTCAAAAATCTCCATTTGTTCATGAGTAAAAGGTGTGGGAGGAGTCTTCTTTGGCTCACTGGATTTAGCTATGTGGGTTGATGGTTTTCCTTTCCTTTGATTTTGTAGCTTCTAATCTGGGGTTTTCCATGAATGTCCCAACAAGTTTTTTTGGCGTGATTTGGCTTTCCACAATGCTCAAACCATTGTTTATTTTCTCTCCCTTTATGAAATTGTGGCCGAGTGGCTGCCAAGGTAGATCCTTGCAGTTGCTCTTCTGCGACGCTAAGAGTGGAAGGCCTAACTTTCTTCCGCTTCTCGTCGAATTTCAGAAAATACCACATGGAGTGAAGAGGTTTGACTTCCAGAATGCGACCTTGCACTTCATCCAAGTCTTTGTTGAGGCCTTGAAGAAAGTCGAATATATGATCTTTTTCAAGGGCCTTGTTATACAACACTCCATCTTGAGCACACTTCCATGGGTTCATGTAAAAATTAAAAAAGATCCATTTCTTGCCTTAGATCAATCAACGAGTTGTGACATTGATCCTTGCTTCATGTTCTGTAAATTTGATCGGATTTCAAAACCATTGGGATATGTTTTTAAGATTTGAGTACATCTCTTGGACTGCCTTCCAGATTTCTTGAGCATTCTTGTAGAATAGGTAAGCCCTTCCAATTTGATGCTCCATTGAATTAATCAACCAAGCCATAACAAAGGAATTTTCGGCTTCCCATGCGTTGTACGTTGCATTACTAGATGCTGGGATTGGTGTTTTACCCGTTAGATAACCCACTTTTCCTTTTCCTCGAATAACCAAAAGCACAGATTGAAACTATTCTATGAAATTTAACCCATTTAGTTTGTGTTGGTAATCTGCAGACAATGATTTATACCCGAAATTGTGACGATGGTTCCAAGAGAATTTAATGAATCTATGGTCGAACTCTTGGTGTGATTGGGACCTCACTCTGATACCATAAAATCAATGGAAGTAGAAAAGAAATATGTGTATATATATATATATATATATAACTTTATGATCTCAACCATGGTTTGTAGAATCGCGATCCTACGCAAGATCGTTTTGGGGTCAGGATCGGATCGGTCAGGATTGGACCGTAGAATCGTACGATCCTACC
>JBAMIE010000029.1:2356996-2367507 GCA_037177295.1 Kaempferia parviflora | reverse complement strand
CCTGTGGATACGATAAATCTTTTATATTACTTCGATATTCCCATACACTTGTGGGTGTATCAACGTACTATCATCCTAGCTCATTCTGATACTATTTTATTAAGGTTGGGTAAACCTTTTTATCCAACCATTCTAAATTAAGTAGATAATTAAGCCTAGGCTAAACATGAAAGTAAGTCTAAGCTAAGTTAACCATGCATAGTCAATCAAGTAGGATGAACCATTTTCCTACTAGCTTAACTTGAGTGATAGCTTGGAAATGGTCTTTCCAAGTAGTGAATCTGACTCTTGGGAATCTAATAGTGGTTAGGTTAAGTTGGTTTAGTCAAATATGATTTATCTACCCATGCTTAGACTCGTGTTCCAGTGTTTTGACTTATCAAGGACAAATAAGATTTATTTGTTGTGATTGGTTTATATCCGAGTCTAGATTTGTTGTACAAGGCTCGTTGCGATCCAAGTACCATGTTTAGACACTTGGATTCCAAATCGAACTTTTCCAATGTTTTCTTAAGTCGGTCGACTTGGCCCTTCAAGTTAAAATTCTCTTCTTTAAGGTTTTTTAACTTGAATTGCGATTTCAACTTGAGTTTGGTCAGTTGATTGACTCAAGTTGACTTGCTCCTTAAGGTGGTCAATTTCCTTACGGAGTAAGTCATTTTCATCCTTGGATTTGGTCAACCTTTTGAACAAGCATTTAATAATTTTAAATAGTTTAGGCATAGATGAAATCGTTACCAAATTTAAGCATTCAGATTCATTGTCTTGTTCAGATTGACTCATCGTTGGACTCGGATCCCGATTCATCATTTTGTGCCATTAGCGCGAAATGACTTGAGTGCTTTGGTTCTTCCGTGTCGGACTCGGAGGATGACTCAAGCCATGTCGCTTGGAGTGCCTTCCTTCTCCGTTTGGGTTGTACTTCTTCTCGGTCCGGTTCGGGCACTCATTTCGAAAGTGACATTTCTTGTTGCACTCATAGCAAATCATTTCTGATTTGTTGGGATTTGAGTTGGTTGATACTTTGATTGTATTTTTTCTTGTTCTTCTCTTAAACATCCTCCGAACCATGTTAACTAGCTCTTCTTCATTTGTTGAGTCGGGATCTGACTCACTTTCGGGTTCAGGCTTGGTTCGAGACTTTGGCTCCTTGCTTGGTCTTACAAACAAAGCAATCACTTTCTCGGCATGACACATGTTAGATTTCTCGTGTAGTTCTAGTTCACTAAAAAATTCATCTAAATTAATAATTGAAAGATCCCTAGAATCTTTGTACGCATCTACTGTTGATGCCCACAAAGAGTTTCTTGGGAAGGCATTCAAGACATACCTTATAATGTTGCGGTTGTCCAGTTGATGCCCGATGAGGTGTAGTTCATTAAGTATGTCTTTGAGTCGAGCGTGTAGTTGGGCCACAGTTTCTCCTGACATCATTTTGATGTTGAATAGATTGTTTAGTAGGAGATCTCTTTTTGTTACCTTCGAGTCGTTCATTCCTTCGTACAGCTTCACCAGGAGATCTCACAATTCCTTTGCATTTTCGTATGACCTGACTCAGTTGAATTCTTCCATGGTGAGCCCGCATTGAACTGTGTTTATGGCTTTGTAGTTGGCTTGGGCTTTCTTTGTCATGGGAGGATTCCACTCTTCTAGTTCAAGGGTTTTTTCATTTTTAGTTGGTGGTGTGTAACCTCTTGAAATTGAGATCCATAGGTCGATGTCAGACTTTAGGTAGCATTCCATCCTCTTTTGCCAATAGCTAAAGTTTTCTCCATTGAACAATGGAGGTCGACGATGTTGTATCCTTCTTGGTATGAGTTCGACATCCTTAAAAAATTAGACAAAGAGTTCCAAAGATTCTCGTCTTGGGATTAGTAGTACGGGAGGAGAGAAAGAATTATAAAGAAATTTAACTACGATTATGAGAAAACTTAAAAAAAAAGAGAAAACATTTTTGAAAATTGCTCGAAAAATGGTTAAGTTATTTCAAAGTGACCAGACTCTAATACCAAATTGAAGGATCGGTATGGCAATAGAAGGGGGGATGAATATCGCTCGTAAAAATCTTTTCTTTAATTGAATAGCAGCGGAAAGAAAATAAAACAAAACAACAAAGAAGACACTTTTCGGTTACTTCGTTCGGAGCTTGTGTCAACTCCTACTCGAAGGCCCACGATCTTTGACCGCACCGATGGAAAATCTAATATGTAGTAAGAATTGGTACAAGTACAGATTTCAATACATTCCTGATGCAAAATTACCGTAAAATATACCGACGTTGAAGATGCGTTCGAGTCGGATAGCTTTCAGTGTCGGAGCTTGCACTCGTGGTAGTAGAATATCAACGCAGTTCAGAGACTTGGTGGAAGATTAATATCAGAAGAATTGATCTTAGAAAGTTGTCTCCGAAGCTCTAAACTCAAGGTGCTTATAAGTCTCGATCGGTCGACTGAAAAATGTTCGGTCGACGAAACTTATCGGTTGACCGAACCTCCTATTGGTTGACCGATTGCGCCACTTTCCTTTTTCTCCGAGATCCGATCTTTGACATTTAAGTGTTCGGTCGACTAAACCTCGTGTTCAGTTAGCCGATCCTCTAATATTGCCTTGTTTGCTTTGATCCGATCTTCTGCATTAACTGTCATTTATTGATCAGTCATCTGAACCTGATGTTCGGTCGATGGATCCCTGAATTTCCTTGTTCTTCGCGATCGTATTTGCCGCGTTGCTTCCAAATATGGATCGGTCGACTGATAACCTGGTTCAGTCAAATTTTACCTCTGAAGTTCATTCACTGTCCCAGCTGAAGGTGATCGGTCGACGGAATACTGGTTCAGTTGACCGATCCCACCAAAATGATCAAACCTGTAAAATAGAGTTAGCACAATGTATAGTATATCTACATCACAGAGTTAGCACAATATAATGTAAGAATGAGTAATATAAGAATGTAGAATCTGTCTTGATCTCAACTTAGAAACCTTTCCAGTTTCTTCAGTTGGATCAGCAACCTAGGGTTGTCTCTCTCAGGGGCAGGAAGTCGTGATGGGTCAAGAATCAGACGTCAAACGTATAGACTTTCTGCTTGAGGGAGGGCCGGTGGTCCTTTGTTTGAGAGGGGATTGTTGGGGTTGCAAGGCTACAAGTTCCACATTGAAAACACACGGAAAATATCATGGGTTTATGAGAGAAAGATATCTCCATTGGTATAAGGCCTTTTGGGTAGAGTCGAAGAGTAAAACCATGAGGTCATAGGCCCAAAGTGGGCAATATCATACCATTTTGGAGATATCTAAATTTTTTTTGGACCCAACATGTAGTTTTTCACATCAATCAACGCTCCTACTGTGGCGAGAAAAGTTCTTCCCAATATTAGAGAAATTTTTGGATCTTCCTCCATGTCCAAGACAACAAAATTGGTAGGAATTGTACATCCACCTACTTCCACTGGCATGTTCTCCACTATCCCCAAAGGATATCTGCATGAATGGTCAGCTAACTGAGTGCCATGGTGGTTAGTTTTAAATCATGAAATCTCAATTTATTGTATAAAGAAGAAGAAATAAGACTCACGCTTACTTCAAGATCACAGAAAGTCTTACTAAAAATTAGAGTTCCTATCTTGCAAGGAATTGAAAAACTACCTGGATCTTTGAGCTTATGAGAGATGGCATTGAACAAGAGAGCACTACAATCCTCCGCTAGAGCAATGGTATCATGTCCTTCTTTTCTTCTTTTGTTGTTCATGATTTCCTTCAAAAATTTTACAAATTTGGGCATTTGTTGTAGAGCATCAAAAAGAAGAATTTCTATGCACAATGATTTGATTTTCTCCAACAACATTTCAAACTCTTCATCTTTCTTTGTGATGGCTAGCCGCTGAGGGAAAGGAACCGATAGTCTTGGTTGTTGAATGAGAAGTGGCCCTTCAACTACTATAGTATTCTCCTCCTTCCATTGAATCTCTTCAAGCTAAGGGGATAAAGGAGAGGGTCTTCCCTCTTGCTCGGTTCCCTTGGAAGCTATCACTTGGGAATCCCCCAATATCCGTCCGCTTCTAAGTTCTATGTGGTTGCAATGTTCCATAGGATTGACTTTCGGCTTGCATAGGAAATTTCCTTGTCCCATAATGATGTACTAGTAATCTGAGCTATTTGACCTTTAAGCATTTTCATTTGCTTCTCTTGATTGTCTAATCTGATATTTATTTGCTTGATCTCAAATTTTATTTCTTTGTTACTAGATAAAAGGTTTTCCATCATTTTTTTTTCAAGTCTGAATAAGGACTGATTCTGTTGGTTGTTAGATGACTGCCCATACTCTTGATTGTTTTTGCGATAATAAAAATTTGGATGATTCTTCCAACCGACATTATATGTGTTTGAATATGGGTTATTCTGTCGTGTGTTAAAGTTACCAATTGCATCACAATGCTCAATTTGATTTAATAGATTTGCTACAACTCCCAATGAATAACCTTCTCTTGCATGTTCAGAACTTACACATACCTCACAAGTTACTTTATAACATTTACCGAGTTGATGTTCATCATTTTGACTTTCCTGGTAAGCGCATCTATCTTGGCAGAGATCAAATCCAACACATCCACATTGAACTTTCCCAGGGCAATCATGGGATTTCCACTGCATTTTGAGGCCCATTAATGGTGATTTATAGCTACACTTTCAATAATTTCTTCGGCTTCATCAAGACTCTTGTTCATAAAACCTCCACCAGCTGTAGAGTCCAAGAATACTTTAGTTTGATAATTGATTCTGTTGTAGAAAGCATGGATGATCAACCATCTCTCTAGTCCATGATGAAGGCACTGTCTAAGCATTCCTTTAAATCTATCCTAGGATTCAAATAATGATTCATTATCATGTTGCTTGAAGCTAGCTATCAAATTCCTCATGTGTACAGTTTTGTTGAGAGGATAGAACTTGTCTAGAAATGCTTGCTCACATTGTGCCCATGAATTGGTAGTATTTGGAGCCAAAAAATTTAACCATGATTTAGCCCAATCTTGAAGAGAAAATCCAAAGAGTAATAATTTGATGGCCTCGGGAGGAACCTCATTCATTTTTATGGTCCTATAGATCTCATAGAATACCTCTAGATGTTGATTTGGGTTTTCATAAGGTCTTCCTCCAAATTGATTTTGCTGAACCATAGATATGAAAGCTGGTTTGATCTCAAAGTTGTTGGCTTCAACTGTTAGGCTTGTAATACTAGGTTAAACCCCTCTTGCATATGGTACAACATAGTCTTTGAGAAGTTTGTCGGTCATGACTGAATATTCTTGCTCTTGTATTCTTCTTTACAAAATTTTTCTTGTATTGAATGTCCAATCAATCTCAGAATTGAAAGGTAATAAATCTACTGAATCAGTTCTACACATACAACAACAAGTTACAAGTTAGAATATGTTTTTTTTAGATAAAAATGACAGAATTCAAATTGTAGAAATGAAATTGCGAAAAGAAAGATACAAAAATAAATTGCAAAAATAAAGGAAAAAATATCAACAAATATTTACAAATGTCTAGGCTAACTCAAGAGTGCCTTAACTAATGTTAACTCAACTCCCCGGCAAAGGCGCCAAAAACTTGTTATGCCCCGCAAGCGTACGGCAATGTCGTCAGTAATATAAAAGATTATTGTATCCATAGGGAGCTGGAGATTAAACACTAGTGAAGAAATCTCAAGCGAACTAGCTAGACTATTCGAAATGGTTTTTGTGACAAAAGTAAATAAGCAAGAGAGAAGAGATAGACGAGTAGTGAGGAAGAGAAAGAGTCTAGAGATCCAAGGTCAAAGGGATGTTCTAGGGTTTCAATTTCATTCTAATGGTAATTGACATGATATGGATAGTTAACCTCCTAGTCTCAATACCTAAATCCTGTAGGTGATCTAACTATGTATCCAACACTACCCCATGACGGTGTATCGGAATATCCCTCTTATATGAATCCTATGTTATTAAGTATGGTAGGTAACCTAAAGACTATGGTTAATGGATCACCCTATCATTAGGCTCCAAGGTCATACGTCTTTAGATTAACTAAATACTTCCTAACATAAAATTAAGGAGAATTCATCAAGCATATAGATCAACCATGCATGACCCCGCATTCTAATTAGAGTAAACACTCTAGACGTATGAGAAAAGAAATATCCTCTGTCACTAAGGCCCCTGTCTCTCGATCTAGAGAGATCAATCCACCTAGAATACTGAATTATGCATCTACATATTGAAACAACACAATCTAACCACAAGCAATTCATTTGGGCATTTCATCGAATAGAAATAAGACATAGTACATCATCCAACATAAGAAATTGGCCAATCCATAGAGTTTACATCAATCACTCATTACAATTACTCCCTCAACACCTAGAACATGAAATCTACTCACTAAGCATCAAGAAAGGAATCCAAAGATAATATAATACAAGCTTCATTCAATCAACCGAGAGAGAAAAGGAGAAAAGCTTATCTATGTGAAGTGTGTGTCTTCAGATCCGATCCTTAGCTTCCGGAGGTAGATGTGAGAACGACGACGGCTTCAGATCATTGGAGATGGGCTGGGAAGATGGTTGGAGACCTTGGCGGTCTTCGCTAAAGGGTAGACCTCCCCTCTAGCAAATGGGAGAAGTTCCCCCTTTATAGGCAAGGACTAATCTAACCTTGCACGGGCCATCGCACGACCGTGTGGATTTGCACGATCGTGTGAGGCCATGTGATGGAAATAGGGCGCACGACCATGTGTTTTCACATGGTCGCGCAGGGCTTTGCTCTGATTTTGTCACACGACCGTGTGAAAACACACAACCATGTGAGGGTCTATACTGAAATGGTCACACGGCCGTGTGAAGATACACGGCTATGAGAGGGTCGTTGCTGACACTTGCTCCAATTCTGCATGACCATACGATGGTGGCACATGGCCGTGTGATATGGGCACTTCTCCTCTTCGCTGGGAACATGTCCATATCCTCTCTATCTTCCAGTTGATGCTTCGAAACATATTTTTGCTCCTTTTCACTCCAAAAGCGTATCCTGACACGAGTAACCAAAAAAGAGTAGATCTCCAAATAAATAGAGTAATCATGCTGAAATATGAATGAATAAGGGTGCAATAGCATAAATCATACATGTGAAAGTAAGATGATGTGCAGAAAAACATGCATAAATGTATATAAAATCCACACACACCTATAATTTAACAAATTTAGAATTAAAAAATAATAAAAATTTAAAAATCAAAGATAATCTTTAAAATGATGATAATTTAATGAAATTGAAATAAAAAATTGATAAAATTTTAAATATTAAAAATAATGTATCAAATAAAGAAAATTAAATTTTAAATATAGTTTGTTAAGGAAAGATAATTTACCAACTTAATTAATTCAAAATTAAAAACTTAAGTTGAACCTAAATAATAATTAATTAAACCTCAACTAAAACTTAATTAAACTTAATATAACTCAAATCTACTAATTCAGGGGGAGACTCCAAACTAGTTGGCACCTCAAAAATATGAACCCTACCCATTAAGGGTATTTAGACTAGATTAACTAGAGATAGATTTAACTTGTTAAAAAGTACTATAGAATTTTGTGATGATAGTTAGTTAGGCAAGTTTTGTCTATGCATATCTAGGAAGATATGACTTCGACATGGTGCAGACAACTTAGTGGAACTAACTGAAGTTACCTTTTTCCAATCTAAACTGGTTAGACCAGAGTTTTGTACTAAGTTCCATAGGTATTTGAAAAATTTTAAAATACGTGGTTACTTCTAATGATGTCCAGGTGACTCACCACATCCTAGAAATTTATCCAAAAAATATTTATATTGAACCCAAATATAAACTTGAATCTAACATAAGTTAAAACTACTCCTGAAAATTAATCTAACCCATCTCACAAAATCATAGAATATCTGTGTCTAAGAACCTAAACTAGGTGAGATGATTAAGGACTTTAAAATAAACCCTAACTTAATTAATCATAATTTAATTAAACTTTAATCCATTAAAACGTTAATGGAAATCAACTTAACTCAAATTAAAATGAACTTAACTTAAACCTCACTTTAATTAAAACTTTAATTAAACCTTCACTTAATTAAACTACTTTAATTTAATTAAAACCTTAAGGACTTTTTAAACTTAATTAAACCTTAAATTGATTAAAACTTAAATTAATTAAACCTTGATTAAACTTAGTTTAACCTAATCCAAACTTAAACTTAATTCAAACTTAAACCTAATCCAAACTTAAACTTAATTCAAACATAAACCCAATCAAAACTTAAAGTTAATTCAAACATAAAGCTTAGCTTCGCAAACTTGTTTTGGAAACTTTCTTGTTAAAACATGTTTTTCAAAACTCTTAAAAACTTATTAGATTTTGAAAATTCTTTCCAATTTACTTAGACAATTATAAAAACTATTTGAAAAATTTCAAAAATTCTTAGAAAAGCTACTTAGATAATTTTAATAATCTTTGAAAATTTACTTAGAAAATTTTGATATTCTTTGAAAAGTTGCTTCAAATTTTTTGAAAATTTACTTAGAAAATTTTGTAAATTTACTTCCAAAATTTTGAAAATTCTTTGATAATTTGCTTATTTCAAATATGCTTAGAAAATTCTAAAACTTCTTGTTGGTAAACATTTTTTCAATTCCTTTTTGGAATACATCTTTTTGAAAATTTCTCTATTTTAAAACTTAAACTTAGAAATTTTTCAAAAGTATGTTCAACACTTAGTTTTCAAAACTTATAAAACTTTCAAAAGTTTTCTAGATTTTTTTCAAAAAGTTTTCTATTTTGCAGCTCTCTCTAAAACATCTACAAGTTAAGCAGTTTTTTTTATTGCATACTCAATCACACTTAACTTTTTTTTATGAATGCTGATTATGTATTTTATTTTGTATTCTCTATATGTGTTTTTTCCATATGTTTTGATGAATATAAAAGGGGGAGGGTATATGGTTAAATAAGAAAATGACAAACCAATCAACCCTAAAAATAACTAAAAAAACTCAAATTTATTTTTTGTTAAGTCATTTATTGCATTAATTCTTATCTTTATTTCAGTATGTTTTTTTTCTAACTTTAACCCAGGTTGTCATTGCATCAAAAAGGAGGAGATTATTAGTGCAATTTACACTAATGATCAATCTCAGGTTTTGAGGAATAACAAATGGATTAAAGTTCGACGTTGTATGGTTTAACCTTTCTACTAAGTGTGCAGGAGTTGACTGGTATAGAGAACCTGACATCAGGCTGAAACCCGGTTAGATTTGAAGTTCCAATAACCAGCATGAAGTCCAGACACGTAAAAGAGTGAGCTGATGTTTGGCGAAAGTCCGACTAAGTCCGCGGGACCCAATAGTTGGTCGAAGTCCAGTTGGGTCTGTGGACCTGACAATTGGCCAAAAGACCTGATGGGTCTAAGAGGCAAGTTAAGCAACTACAGCTAGTAAGTGAGGTAAGTCACTTGAGGAGAGTGACTTGGTGAGGACTTGTTCCCGTTGGAGGGAACATCAAGCGTTGGTTCAGTTTAGGTCCATTTAGAAAACCTAAGTTGAGACCTTAACTAGATCTTGGTCTTAGAAGGACCGGATCTAATTAATATTGCTTATTATATTTTTTTCTAACTTGACTTTCTAGGTTAGATACTTTTCTATTTAGACTAATATATTTTATAGGTGAAAAAACCAAATTTGACCTCGGATAAATAGTGCTTGAGGCGCCTCTTGGGTTGCTGGAGGCGCCTCGGAGCATTTGGCCAAAGCCTCCGTGCAAGAAGGTGCGGAGGCGCCTTCAAGGATGTTAATGGGGCATGGTGGAGGCGCCTTTAGGGACGCTGAAGGCACCCGCAGCTGGATAAACTCTATGAACGGTGGAAGCTATCGGTTCTGAGCTTTTGGGGATGAGGCTTGACGCTAGAGGCGCCTTCCAGCAGGCTGAAGGCGCCTTTAGCAGGCTTTATAAGCCCCATCCAAGCAGTAACTAAGATAGAACTTCCTTATAAGAAACTATGATCATTCTGCTGCTGCGAACGTGATCTACTACTGCTAGTACTACTACTGCGCTACTACTCCGAGACATCCGATCGCTGTCGGCAAACGGACACCAACACACTAGCCCGATCAAGTTTAAATCATCTTTGTGTTGGTAACTTTTATTATTATTGTTTACTTCATTATTAAAGCAGTGTAGCATGTTACACTATCTTTCTTATCATTGTGGTCATTTTTCTCTTCCGGCAGTTCTAGGATAGATTTTTAATGGATTGCCGATTGATATAGTCCAGAGGATCGTGGGTCTTGGAGTAGGAGTTTGTTAGTGAGAGCCGTAGAGCCAATCATGTGATGATTGTTGTATGGACTCATAGTATCATATTTCTAAATATTAATAAAGACATTTCTTTATGGTTATTATACTTACTTGTATTGGTGTCAAATAACTAAGTATAATAGCGTCCTTGAGTA
>JBAMIE010000029.1:2286026-2307246 GCA_037177295.1 Kaempferia parviflora | reverse complement strand
TATTATTATTATTATTATTATTATTATTATTATTTAAGGGTATTATTATTTATTAAGGGCAATAATTCCGGATACCATCAGGTTGTGAAGGATACGCAGGATGTGTGGAACATGGGCAAACACCCGGCGACTCTTCGCCACCGAAATGCACAGCCGATACCGTGCCAGGAGTCAGGACAGACGACTCGGAGACACCGAAGGTCAAAATAAAAGTATTGACTAATGAAAATCTGGGCATAGAGTTGGAATCGTGGTGTCGTGTATTTAAATCGGGCGTCCGCGTGGCGTGCTCCATCCCCAGAGAAGGCATCGTTCCGCGTCCACACATTCGCCACGAGATCGGCGTCGACGGCGACTGTGTGGACCAGCGAAGATACTAGTCCACTTAAAATTTTCCACTAAAAATAAAGATACAATAATGAAGTAGACTGGACTGGCCAGTGGAAGGGATAGGATAAATAGACGAAGAAGAAGAAGAAGAAGAAGAAGAGGAGGTAGTAGGCAACTCCGAGTAGCATGGGGATAGTGGAGGCGGCGCACAATGTGCGGGTGATTGGCCGGGAGGGGGAACGGGGCACCATCGTCCTGGCGCATGGGTTCGGTACCGATCAATCGGTTTGGAAGCATCTGGTGCCGCACCTGGTGGAGGACTACCGTGTGGTACTTTTCGACAACATGGGCGCCGGCACCACCAACCCCGACTACTTCGACTTCGACCGCTACGCCACCCTCGAGGGCTATGCCCTTGACCTCCTCGCCATCCTCGAGGAGCTCCGGATTGGACCCTGCATCCTCGTCGGCCACTCGGTCTCCGCTGTTATTGGTGCCATCGCCTCCATCTCCCGCCCTGACCTCTTCACCAAGATCGTCATGCTTTCCGCCTCCCCTAGGTATTCATTAAACCCGACCTCATTGTTTTCTTCATCATAAAGACTAAACAAAAGACGTGTACTAGGAAGACGATTCTCTTGTTTATTTGTTTTATTTTTTTAAAATTGACGTTCTTGAGTGTTATATTCTTGTTGGAGGAAGTTTATTGTATATATATACTTTCTTGAGTGTCATAAACTGAGACCTGATCTATATCCTCAGAATTAGAGGTAGGGAAGACATCCTCATTGAATAGGGAAGTAGCCTTCGCAAGTACCTTCTATTGGACAAAGAGAACTTGTCAAATAAACTTAGAAACATGAACCCAGTCAAATCAAAAGAGGAAAGGATCTTGGAGGGAAAGGTCTTAGAGGAAGGATTAATGACTTGCTTAATTGAAGTCCTCATCTCAATAAAAAGAACTTGAAGATGTAGTAAATAGATCATCCTTGAGAATACAAGTTAAGAGGGAGACCGAGCTATAAGAAAAATCTAGATATTTGAAATTCACAATTTCATCAAGATTGAGATATTATCATCACATGCAAAATTAGTTGTTTGGATCCTATGTTAGGCATGAGTACATTTTAAATAGCTAAATAGCCCCAAAACAAAAATATTTTATTGGCATTTTGCTTGGACTGATATTAGCGTCATTCAATTACTCAAATCCTAAATCCATCAAAACATAACTTTGTAGTTTCGGATTCAACCATATCACAATTTTATGGTTTCTAATTTATCAGCCGACTATAACTCTGACCCAACCACACTAAGGCTGAGTCTGTACCACGCTAAGAGACTTGTCTCAATGACTTTCTCATCTTCCTAGTACATGTCGACCTCGATTTATTAGGACTTGAACCTCACTTAGTATTATATTAACCTCAACCTACCTAAGTTTTCTGTGCTTAAATACTTCTCATTCCTACCCATTGCTAGTATACTGTCGATCTTGACCTATTAGGACTTCTTGTTGCCCAACCTTATAACTATGACTTCCACTTGCCTATTCAAACTTCCACTTGTCTAGCCTCACTGCTAAGATTTTCAGTTGTTCGACCTCATCGCTAGGATTTTCACACTTGCCTAGAGTTCACTTTGTTGGAAATACAATCAAAGTCTCAGTCTCACATTGAAAATACATAGAAAACATTATGAATTTATAAGATAAAAAAATATCTCCATTGGTAGGAGATCTTTTGGGTAGAGTAAAAAAAAAAATACACGAGGATTTAGACCAAAAGTGGACAATATCATACCATTAGGGAGATATGTGAATTCTTTTGGTCCTAACAAGTGGTATCAAAATCATGGTCCAGATCGAGCCATATAATTAGAATAGTGACTTTGAACGAAGGTGGGGGCTCCCAAAGGAGTGAACTCTAAGCGAAAAGTTCAAAGAGTCAAAGGTGAAACCTGATACTTGGCGGAAATCCTAGGAGTGAATTATAGGTAGTAAAAAGTTCAAACAAGTCAAGGGTGACCAGATGCTTGGCGAAAATCCTAGGAGTGAACTCTTGATGGTGAAAAAGTCTTAAAGGAGAGGAGTGACCTCGATTGACTAGATGTATGAGGGCAGTCTCGAAGCAGGTAATAGTGACAGGATGCTTAAGGGGAGGCTCTGAGCAAGTCAATAGTGGCCGAGGGCTTGAAGGGAGGCCTGGATCATGAGATAATGGAAAAGATCATGAATTTATAAGATGAAAGATATTTTGATTGGTATGAGACCTTTTGGTAGAATCAAAAAAGAAATCCAAGAGGACTTAGGTCCAAAATGGACAATATCATACCATTGTGGAAATATATGAATTCTTTTGGTCCTAACACACTCCTCTAAACATCTGCTAAGCATTTAGTTACCTTCATTTAGTTACCTTTGACCTGACTTTGTCAAGCATCTAATCCTACATTACCTACCTAGGAACCTACCTCGACTTCTTATTATATCTAACATTTAGTTCTCCATACGTATTAGAACTCATTGTCAACACTGGTTGAATGTCAAGCGTCTAGTTTACTTGATCCACACACACCTCCCATCAACTAAGTGTCTTCCGGTCAACCTTGATTCACTTGGACTTCCCATCAATTAAGTATCTGGTCAACTTTAACCCACTTAAACTTCTCTCTTACTAATTTCTTGTTGGACTTTCATCTTCTTCCAACACCTTAGTTTGGTCAACCTCAATTCACTTAGACTTTTCTCTTGCCAACTCGTTGTTGGATTTTCGACTTCTTCCAACACCTATTGTCCTTAACAAATGTCAAATATCTCATTGACTTTAATCTATTTGACTTCTTCCACTATCAAATATCCTATTTGACACCTCATTCTCAATAATCAAATATTTTATTCAAATATATTGCTCAAGCATTTAAACCATACACCATGGTTAATGTTGACCAAGGTCCGATTGCACTGATATTAATAACACATGTTAAATCATTAAGAAGATTAAATTGAAAGCGTACTCGAATCCATAGAGGTATAAAAGATTAGGGTTGACATACCATGTCTAAATCTTTTTTTTATATAGTCTTCAAATCACTCACTGATATGATGTGAATGAAAAACTTATCATTATGTTTAAGTTGGGAACTTCATCCTATTTATTTGCAATTTTTATTTTATTTTGGCCTATTATAAAAATAAAATAAAATAATTTGGTCTTTATATATTAAAGCTCATAACATATAACATATAAGATGTTTTAAAAGTTTAATAACATAGTAAATCTCATTTGTTCACTTTGAATGGGCAACAAGATAATCATAATATAAAATTATATGTATGTCCACTTTATTTAATTTTTCTAATAATCTTCCATTTAGCCACATATGTCGTAATTGTACATTAATAAACAACTTTACGAGCTCAACATTGCTATCTTCATAAAGCAACAATTACATTAATATAGGATTAGAGTGATCTTTGTTACAATTACGATAACAAAACCCATACAAACTCACAATATATAAATAAATCATTCACACCCTTGCGTGTTATATGCTCATAAAACACTTTAGGTGCTATACCCTTAGCAAATTTACAATCATGGAGTTTGTATTGATGTGTTTAACTGACACTTGAAAACACTCAATCCTTTCTTTGACAAATACAAATTTTGACAATTAGAAATTTAATGTTAATATGCTTTGATCTTGATGATCTCTGTTGTTTTTTGCATACAACTCAACGATTTTATTATCACAATTTATTCTTAATAGTCTGTTAATGCCATCACATTTTTTAGCCTAGTGATAACATTCCACAAACATGATGCTTGATTTGATGCCTTAACAAAACAAGCTATAAATTTCTTCAATGAAACAACTCCTATTAATAAGAAAATATATACTCCAATAAGAAACGTACCTAAGAATGCTAGTCATTTAAATGAGTCTTGGAGCACTTCCCGATTTATCCTTGTGGTATGCGGAAAACTTTCGTGGGGCCGGGCCGGTCACCTCAAGGACTAGTCAGTCCGAAAAACTCGATACTTATATATATATATATCTAAAAGTGAATCTTTTGCTATTGAGGCAACTAACCAAATTGGAGTCTGAATATCATAGATGATTTGATTTTCAATATGTGAGCTTATAACCTTTTGTTCTTTTTGATATCTGATAGGGTATGTTATGAGTAGGCCCAGAAGCCTGGGACGCTTGAAGTCAAGATGACATGGTGGTCAAATCCTTGGCCGACGTGGCAATTAAGGCCTTCGAAAAGAGGATCTAGGGTTATACACGCTTGGGACGGGTAGCCCAGTAGGGTCCGCCTCAGCTCCTCATGGAATAACAGATCAGACCGCACGGTCGTTTGCTGGTCGAAAGCAGAGTCGGATGTTTCATTGGGAGCCCAACATCCCTTTCCTGCATAGGGTCTCTTAAATTCTTATCCAGTGGCACAAAGATTGAGTAGACCTTCTTGAGTCTTGTCCCCTGCTATTCGGACTGCTCGCTTACAAATTCCCGAGCTCCCTTATCCTGGCATTCCTACTTTATGCAAGGCTAGTGGCCCCTTTATCCATCGTCTGGTCGGCTCAGGTACTAATCGGATGCTCTAAAGAATCGTCTACCATTCCTAAGACGGTCTACCTGGGGTTTGTCCCAATATCTTGTATCGTAGCCTCCATGACCTAGGTAGATGGTCCGCCCGGGAATGACCCCAACACCAATAGCTCCATGTGACATGTAGATGGTCCGCCCGGGAATGATATTAACCCTATCTTCATGCATCATGCATATCTGAGCTACTCACTTTCCGTTCAGACGTCTTCTCAAAGAATAACCTTCCGAAAGAAACATAACAGTTTGTCAGCCTGTTAGAGAATATTCTGTCACCATGACGTCTAGAAGCTTCCCACAGCATATATTGGGTTTTCTGGTCTCTTCGTCACCCAACACTTTCTGACAGGAATATTCTCTGTCCTCTCGATATAACCGAGGCCTAACAGGTAGTATAAAAAAGTACGCACGCATACATGAGGGGCACTTTTGGCGTTTTGAGAAAGAGACTGCTGAAAAAACTTCTCATCGTTTTCTTCGTCTGTCTACACTTTTCGCTTTCTACTTTCGGCATACTGCATTTTTCTGCATCGAGGACGATTTCTGACTTAGTGTCGGAGTACCGGAGCCGAGACCTTTTTCCTAGTTTCTGGTGCTAACATCGTCAGCTGTGTATGCGTAGGCTGGACAACATCACAGAGAATTTAGAGATAGCGGACGGGTAAAAGCCCGAGCTTGGCAGTATCTACGCTCAGTCGTGGGGAGGTGTGTGTATTGTAAGTTGCTCTGCCTCATCTTTTACAACATTATGGTTATTTCCTTTATTCTGCGCTCCACGTTACGATATTCATCCCCTACCCTTTTTTCCTTTTGCATGAGAGATCCACATCCTCGGCAAACCCATCTCTCCACCCTCTCCTATCCTCAACTTCCATATTATCGAACCACCCCAAACTCTTACCTTCTCCACCCTTTTCACCCACTACCACCGTCACTTGATCACTTGGAAGGTTCCCGATTCCCTCGGGAGCTCTAGACGGGATCAATATCATTTCTTGAGCATTGGCGCAAGTCGAATTTATCACCTTTAGCAATTAGTGTAGCTCCAAATGCACAATTCTCCGTGTCATATCTATTAAGCACCTTATCCATGTATGTTGTCTCTGATAAGGTAAGTATACAACGAGAACAATCTCTATGAATCTGTATGCCGAATAAAGCATATGCATCCCCAAGATTTTTCATTTTAAAATTATTTATTAGAAATTTCTTGGTTTCATATAATAAGCCTATATCTTGCTTGATAATAGAATATATAAGACAAGAAGAATCAATTTGCTTCCACAAATATATTGTTCAATTGAGTGTTTTCCTTAAAACTAAAAACTAAAGCTAAATTTTAAATACCTTTGATGGGATATTTGTTTTAAACTATACATGGATTTCTTTAATATGCACACTAACTATTTTGAATTATTGGATTCAAAATTATAGGGTTGCATTATATATATTGTTTCTTTAATATCACCATTGAGAAATAAGGTCTTTATATATCTATTTAATGTAACTCCAAAGAGTTTTTCAATGAAACTAGAGAGGAAGTCTCTTTATAATTAATGCCTCCCTTTTGAGTCAAATCCTTTGCGACTGTACGCGCGTTATAGCTTTCGATATTGCCTTTCGAATGTTGTTTGGTTTTGAAAATTCATTTGTAACCTATTGGTTTTACTCCATTAACCAATTCAATAAGATCCTATATGCCATTGTCTTGCATTGATTTCATATCATCTTTTATGACATTTTTCCACTTATGAGAGTGTGCACTTTGTTTGGATTATCTGAAAGTGATTGAATCATCTTTAGTCCTATATCAAATTAATGCTTTTGGAGATACATTATATTATCATTTAAGATTGTTGATCAACTCTCTCTAGTAGATCTCTTTAATAACACTTCCAATTGAGCTTGTTGTTCCTCCTATATTAAAGGTATCTTAGGATTAATTTCACTATCTATATTTACATCCTGCATAATGATAGATACAATTAGGAGATCAGTATAACTATAATAGTAGGAACAAGAACACCTTCCTTATTGAAAACAATATTCATAATATTCTCAAATCGAACACTATCACTATATTCAACATCCTCAATGAATTTAGCATTCCTTCAATAATAACAATCAAACCTTATCCCACTAGATGGTCGGTCGACTATATGGATCCTTCTACACCACTGAATTCTTTCCCTCACTATATTATCATTTATATGGATCAACTCTTTCTCGTTTGATGTGCATATTTGTCATAGTTTCGCATCGCCTAAATGAAGTATTTATTTGTCATCTAAGTACATGCCCTTACCATTTTAAACTTGTCTCTGGAGTTTTCCCTCAATAGATGCAACTCTGACTTCTCTCAAATATTTTCATTTCTTATCCCGTCCATCCTTGTATTGTCCGCACATCCACCTAACATCCTCATATTTGTAACTCTCATCTTCTGCTCATATTGCTTGAGTCATAGCTCAATATTCAGCTCCATATAATATAGTAGGTCTAATCATCATTTTGTAAAACTTTCCTTTAAGTCTTAGAGATACTTTACGATCACAAAGAACATCTGACTTCTCCTTTATGGAAAACATTTTTCTCAATCCCTTCATCCTTTCAATCCTCCATCATTTGCAAAAATGATCCTAAATACTTAAAATTCTTAATTACGAACTCCTATCTTAATAATTGTCTAATTACGTGTAATATTACTAAATTTAAATTTCATATATTCTGGCTTTACTTTACTAACACTAAAACCTTTCACTTCTAATATTTCTCGCCAAGATTCAAGTTTAACATTTACTTCTTTACCTTATCTACCAAAACAATATCATCTACAAATAACATGCGCTATCGTACCGTATCTTGGATGTGTCTAGTAATTATGTCCATGATTGATGTAGAAAGATAGAGACCTGAGCTAATCCTTGATGTAACAATATCTTTATGGGAAACGCTTCAATTAATCTGTCAGAAGTCTTCACTTTGGCCATTACATCCTCGTACATATCCTTAATTAGTTCAATATACGCTATGCTAATATTTCTTTTTTCTAGAATTCTGCATATAAGTTCTCTTGGACTCTTATAAGCTTTTTCTTGTTCGACGAATACCATATATAAGTCTTGCTTCTGTCCTTGTACTTTTCAATCAGTTGCTTGAGAAGATGTATAGTTCATATTGTCAACCTTCCCAACATAAATCTAAATTAATTTTTAGTCACTATAGTCTGCTTCCTTAGTCTTTTTTTCTACTACTCCTTTCCAAAGTTTCATGGTATCACTTATTTGTTTAATACTTATATAGTTTACACAATTTTGTATATCTCACCTATTCTTATATAAGGGAACTAGAGTACTTACTCTCCACTCCTCCACTGATCGGACATTTTTTAATAACAGGTTGAATAATTTTATAAGTCATTCAATACCTTATTTTCCTAAGAGACTCTTCTATAAATCTAGTTCTACTTCTGAAGTTTGAATTCTACGATAAACATTTAAATTTATAAACTCACCTATTTAAATTTCCTAAGTTAAGTGGTCACTTAAACTTTCATGATGAAAATACTCTTCCATCAATCTTTTATTTTCTCATCATTTACGAGTACTCTTTTGCATTCATCTTTAATACATCTTATTTGGATAAGATCTCTTGTCTTTCTCTCACTCGCTTTAGCTATTTAAATGCCTCCTTCCCCTTTTTTATCTAATTTCTGATATAAGTATTCAAAAGTTTCATTCTTAACATATATTTTTTAGCCTCTTTCTTGGCTACTATCTATTTTTTTTTAAATTTTCCTATTTCTTACAAGTATATAATACCTTATAGATTATTTGTTTTTTTTCCTTTACTTTCTCTTATGCTTTCTCATTCCACCATCAAGATTGTTTACTTGTGATACATATCCCTTTGACTCACCAAGTACACTCTTGGCTATTATTTTCAACTTTGATATTATTTATCCCATGCCAATGTTCGAGTCGTGATATATTTTTCCTAATACTTGTTCTCCTACCCTCTCCCTAAATATGTTTTGTTTTTCATTCTTTAACTTTGACCACTTTATTCTAGGAGTCGTGCATATTTTCTTTCTATTGATAGTATGTTATCTAACACTACTAACCTATGTTGGGTAGTTAATTTTTTTTAAGGCATGATTTTGCAATCTTTATAAATCTTTCTATCCTTCTTCCTAACCTATTTCTTCTCTTTTCTTAAAAAAATATATTAGTTAGTATAAGTCATATGTTATTGTAAAATCTAATATAGTTTCCCCCTTTTCATTTCTTGTTCTAAACTCATAGCCCCATGCACCCTATCATATTTCTCATTTTTAACTCCTACATGTCTATTTAGATATCCTTCTATTAAAATTATTTTGGTTGGCAGACTGTTTTATAATACCTCATGCTTCATCCCAAATCTAGATTTGGTGTGTTTGTCTAATCCTACTTAGGTACATATATACTAAATGCTTTAATAGTTTCTTTCGTTACCACTATCTTGAGAGCTATAATTATATTCCCCTCTCTAACTACTCTTACTACTTTATCTTTTAGCGAACTATCGACAACAATATCTACTCTATTTCTTATTTTACTCCTTCCTACTATAACTTAAAATCTAAATTCTCGATCTTCTTAGGCTTCTCTCTTACCCATTTTATCTCTGGTACATAAAATATTAATTCTTCTCCTAATCATCGTATCTATAACCTTCGTTGTCGGTGAGTGTTCCTAGATTTCATGTTCTAAATCTTAGACAATTAGATATTTTTTATCTTACCTAACCTAGGATGTGAGAACTCTTGTATATTTACACTACACCCAAGTTCTTATAGAAATGCAGCGGTTCTTGTCAAAATGTTAGCATTCCTTATCTCTAAAAATGACTTACTTGAGGGATCATAAAAGTTAAAATCTCTTGATCTTTCGGAGTATCTAATAAAGTAATAGGTTATTGTTCTTAGTCCAACTTTCCTTCATTAGGCATATATACCTAGCTTCCGACAACATCAAACATGATGTAAATGTCTAATACTAGACCTTTTCCCATCTATAGCTCATATGAAGTTTTAGCTACTATTTTATTAAGAACTAGTTTTAAGTCTTTTTTCTTAAAGTAATTCTGGTAAAGAAGAATAATCTATCACGCTTCAAACTATACCCTTTAGGGAGCTAATTTCGCCTCTCAGCTATATCATTTTGACTTAGAGTCCTTGGGATGGAATAAAATACCGACTTGTGTCGATTGAAATGGATAGAATTTATCGTTCCGCTTGTCAATCAACACCAAAACCTTCAATACTAAGCAGAGCCACAAAGCAGCGGCGGTCTCATGGAGGTTTTGTGGCCACTACGAGAGAGCAAGGCAATCGTGAGGCAACCATGCCTTACGCGAGGCGCCGCGGCCAAGCGATGTTGCTACGAGGCCCTGCGGCCAAGTTAAGCCTTCGTGAGGTCGCAGCGGCCACACCGCCTGATCTTAGGCTCGTGATGGCAGGTCGCTATCTCACATTGGCCTTGCTTGGCCGGGCTTAAGTTGCGTTATTTCTTTTCTTATTTTATTTTTAATTTCATCTTTTTCTTCCCACCATTGATTCTTTTCCTTATCTTTATTTTTTCCTACTGTTAGTTCCTTACGGTAACATAGAAGCTAAGGGAGAAAAAAATATTTATTTTTATATTTTCTCACGGTGAGAAAGGATAGAAAAGGGAATATAATATAATTCCTAAATACTACTATGAATCTATGATTGATCTAAATTATTTTATATATAAATTTAGATTAATTTTAAATTGATTAAAATAAATCCAATTTAAACCTATATGATCTTGATCACCATATCTATTTGGTAGACTCCAACTAATCATAAATCGACTAACATTAAATCATAATTTTTAAAATATTAGTTTTATTTAACTTAATTATTTATTTTTTAAAAAAATAAAAAATATGAAATTTTTAAATAAGATAAACTTTGGTATTTAAAAGATTTTGTGTTCTAACTTTTCTAATGTCATCATGACTAACTTTTCTAACATTTGTCCATCTTTGTATGCCACTTGCGTTGTCCTTCGAATCTTTATTCATTGTTTCAATCAACATGAAATTCTTTTCTCAACAAGTACATTGTTTAGCAAGACTTTATACAACTCCTTGAAATATTCTAATAAGCTTTGTTGGAAGTTGTCACCCATAGTTAGTTATTCTCATGCCAATTTTTTATAGACATTAAGGATCGAGCACGCCATACGTAACAATAAGGGGAGGTTTGATGGATGTAGTGATGGTGTTAACCTACTTTCACGAAGGCAATAGTGAGAATCAATAGCAGTGAGAAGCATAGAAATGATTAGGAGCAGTGAGGGAGAAGACAGGTTGGAGGAGAGATGGGGAGACTTAGAGATTACAAGAGAATACTAATTTATTATTTATTAATTCATTTTATCGTTCATGCTACATCAATTACTTTTATAGAAAAAACATATAATTGGTTCATTAATTCTCAATTTTCCTTCAAGTTATTCTCAAGGATGATTTAGTTACTGAGTCTTTATTTTCTTTTTTTTTTTTTATTGAGAATAGTCTTAGATCACTGCCTAGTCTTTGAATCATTCCACTGAGACTTTCTCCTCCAAGATTTTTTTCCCCTTTTGATTTATTTGGGTTCATTCAGTAGTTTGTGGGTAAGAAGAGTTTTGAGGTTTAGGTAATCAAGAATGACCATTCAAATGAATATAAAAATGATTAGTTCTTTCAGTTAATCAAAGGTGGATTTAGTGAGTAACGGTGTATTGTTTTGTTTGATTCATTTATTTAAAGATCTTAGATTAAGATTCTATATGGTCTCTGGCATTTTAATATATAGCAGGATATTAATGCCAACTTAGTTGTAATTGAATTATAAGTCCTCTGGCGTATACTGTTATTTTGGCATAGTTAATAGAAAACGTGATACTTCTGCTGATTCTAGTTGATGTTGTTATATATTTGTTTTTCTCCTTTTCTAACTAATGTCATGAGAGAAAATTTCATTAAGATGATATGTTAAAATAACTTTTATGATATGGATTTCCCAAGTATGTTAGACTAGTGGATTGGGCTTCCCTTTAGATATTGTGCCTAGGTTTGGATAGACTTTGTAGGAGATGGGGGTTGTTCGTTTTCCTTGGTACAAATTTTAGACAATGATCTGATGGCAGATGCTATTGAATTCCTATCTTACCTTTTTTTTCTTCATGATATCTAGCACCTTAGAATAGGAACACACTTACATATGTTGTAAAACATTATCCTTAAATGTAGACTCATTACAATAACAACAAGAACAACAAGCCTTTATCCTATTAAGCGAAGTGGGTTATATGGATTCTCCCATAAATAATATTTGCATATGTTTTATGTTGGCTAGCAACCTAACATAATCTTTTTCCTTTATCCGGGATTGGGACCGCCATGACCATGGGCCAAGTTAAATGCAGACTCTATTCAACAAGGAAAATCATTAGTGCCCTATGATAGTCACCTCAACATTATGTATATTACTTTAATATCACTTCATATTTATATCCGTAAGATTATTATATTTAAGTACATTCTAATAAATTTATTTACAATCAAGTCTTCAATTTTCCCTCTTAAGATTGTTTTATAATAGTATAAAATCTAAGATCTATTACAGACAGTCATCAAATTTGTTAATTGTCATTTAATCTAATAATAGAAGGAACTTCTTGAACTATACCTTTTTCTTAATAAAATGAAAATCAAGCTATATATGTTTTGTTCCTTCATGAAATTTTGATTGGAAGTTATGCATGACAATTTCATTATCATAATTTGATTTAATCGACTTAGGAAGACCATTATGTAGTTTGATCATCAGCTGTTTGAGATAGATAAGTTCACATGTGGCTTGAGCTATAGCTCTGTATTCATCTTTTGCACTTGATTTAGCTACTACAATTTGGTTCTTGGCTCTTATAAAAATCAGATCATCTCCTAGAAAAACAGTTTGATGTTGATAAATGTCAATTGTTTTCTAGATGTACAAGCAGATATATATCACTCAATCTACATGATCACTATTGAAGTTAAACATGATCACAATGTAAAAGGTCCTTCCTATAGCATTCTTAATGTATCCTAAGATCATTAGGTTTGCCTCCCAATGACCATGATGGAGACTTGAGTAATTAAGTGGTCATAATAAAATGTATATGTTGAGTGTATTGTTGAGTCTGAAGTAATTCAACTTTCCAACTATTATTCTTTACTTGGAACAAATAGTTGTTGGGAAATAATTATTTCTTGTGGTTGGGTTTGAATAGCTTCTTCTGGTGTGTTTGACAATAGTGAATGTGTTACTTGATATATGCATCAATTGCATAAAAAGACTAGGTATAATGTACATGGAGCTCGTTGACTCTACAGAGTTGAGTTGGTTTTTTTTTACTTTTTGGTTTGAGGACTCAGTACGAGGTGGATTCATAGGTGTGGAGGGTTAGATGACATAAAGCGAACTCAGGGAGATTAGTACATTCTATGTACTAAAGTCCCGACATTTGGTGGGCTTTAGCGCATAAAGCATATAGTGGTTGCAGTTGCGATCATGGAGATTGTGTGTTTGATGGCTTAGTAGTTCAGAATGGTGGAGTTGTAGGTATGGAGGACTAAATAACATAGAGTGAGCTCATGAAATTTAGTGTATTCGATCGACTTGACTATAGGGCATGGAACATTTGGTAATTGAAGACTTTGAGGTATGAGAGCGTGAAATATTACAAAAGTGAATTGTAATATTGGGGATTTTGTCTTTGGGTAGAATCTTTGTAAAGGATGTATTTAACTAGGTAGGGATACACTACCTAGTGACTTGGTATGAAGCCTTCAATTGGGGATTCTCTTATTCTAAGTCTACTTAGCTGATTGCCAGGACTTTTTGCATAGGCTTACAGTGTGCAAGTCAAGTAAAGGAGAAATCACCAATTGGAATCAATCCAATCAAATTATATCTTGTGAACGAGCGGTTCGTAGTGGAACTTTTGGGAGTGATGCACTAGACGCGCCATATGCAGTTAATTAAGAGTGGGGTCACCAAACTACATTATATTGATTTGTTTGCGCTGTGCATTTGTCTATTTTATTTTCACTTCATACTCTTGGCACGATCAAACAATCAACTGATTACACACACATGCTCCCTTGCTCTACCAACGATTTGACTTATCTTTGTATTTGCGAGAGAATTTAATTTTAGGGTGCTATCTATTTTACCCCATCCCCCTCTAACCGAGCTATTCATTAGATCCTATCAATTAATATCATAGTCAAGTTATTTGGACTCAGACTGACATCCTAAGATTAAGAGTAATGACTAACATTCAATTTTTCAATCTGTAATACAATGAAGTAAATTTTGAATATTGGAAGATGAAGATGGACTGCACCTTTAGAATTGATTTTGAGGTGTACATGGTTGTGCATAGAGGCTTTAAGTTCCCAAAAAAAAAAAAAAAGAACAAAAAATTTTCAAGAGGAAAAAGTGGATGATATTGAGAAGTTTGAAGGCAATGAGTGGGTCAAAGAAGTCATTGAGAATGGATTATGTAATGAAGTATTGAGCAAGATCAAAGATTGCATAGATGCAAGGAATTTTTGGAATAAGGTAGTCAATCTTTATGAAAACAAATACAAGAGGCTTTAACTTGATTAAGGGAAAGAAGCAACAATTTGTTGAGGTGATTGAATCCAAGAAACCATAAATTGAGAAGGAAGATGATGACTCAATTGTGGATAGAATTGTAAATGGTGAACATGAGAAATTATTTCATCCTTCAAGTCCTTGGAGAATGAGCCATCAACATCCTTTTTCCATGTTCTAATTCATCAAACTGTAGCTACTTTGCTAAGTTCCCATCAAGTGATTTCCACATCTATTTGCTATATCTCATAATTGTGATATGTAACTTTGACAAGCAAAATCTGAATGGATTTAATCATGGTGGTAAAAGACGATTCACTCGCCACCAGCGCCTCCGGTAGGCCGTCCCCAGGCCCACACGGAAGAGGTAAATCACATGTGGTTACTAGCCTTGGCAGTTGAATAGTGCATGGGGAGGGTAGGCACCTAGCTACTAGCTAGGATTTGGCCCCAGACCTCATGGTGGCAGCACCACGTGCTAGCCAACTGTCTATCCCGAAGTAATCATGTGACAAAAGGCGAATCGCTTGCCCCAGCGCCCCCGCCGACCCGTCCCAGAGCCAACACGGAGGAGGTAAACCACGGATGGCTACTAGCCATAAGTGCAAATGGTCAAGACATGGGGGGATCCCGAAGTAATCATGATCACCAGCGAAAAGGTTTTATAATAGTAGTATATCTATATGTAATCATTCACTATCTTCTTACAATTTGCACTAGATGCATTTAGGTGGATCAATCACAGACCACCCATTTTATTGACATACAAAGTCCATCTAAGACTATAGCTCCAAATTATTTTTTGAAAATGATATTTGGTACCTCTTTCTCAGAGGTTTTAGATTCTTCGTCCACCAAAAAAAGCACATCACCATGTGTAAAAATACGTTCCTTGTAATCTAATTTTTTTAGTAGATGCTATTAATGTTTCTGAAATATATTTCCAAAGAGATTGCAGTCTCAATTATTCTTTTTTACAAAATCTGATCCAGAATGTGATGATATAATAATTTTTCTGAACTGGCTGTCAGATAACCATATGCACCTAATTCTTCAAATATTCAGCATATGTTAGCCAGTAGCTACATCTCTACTTACATTTGCCATTTTCGTTCTACTCTAATATTTGATGACTTTTTACGGGTGCACCTTCTACTGTACCTTGCAGGTATTTAAATGAAGCGGACTATTTTGGGGGGTTTGAACAAGAAGATTTGGACCAGCTCTTTGATGCGATGAGATCAAACTTTAAGGCATGGGTATCTGGATTTGCACCATTAGCGGTGGGTGGAGACATGGATTCTGTAGCAGTTCAAGAGTTCAGCAGGACACTATTCAACATTCGCCCAGACATTGCCTTGAGTGTGGCCCAGACAATATTCCAGAGTGACTTGAGAAGCATACTTGGTTATGTTTCTGTTCCTTGCCACATCCTGCAGAGCAGCAAAGATCTTGCAGTTCCCGTAGTGGTGTCTGAATACTTGCACCAGAACCTTGGTGGCGAATCCATTGTGGAGGTAATGTCCTCCGAGGGCCATCTCCCACAGCTTAGTTCTCCGGACATCGTCATTCCTGTTCTTCTCAAGCACATAAGGTACGACATTGCAGTATAAGGATCATATCCAAGTCTACATTAACTAGAATAATCCTCTCTTGTATTAACTACATTAGCATCTATATTTTGCTTGAAATGTTGTAAATTATGTGATTCATTGTGTTTGTAGAATTAAGGGACGTAATTGTCCTGGTTATGTAAGTGCACTCAGCTAAGTGATCGGATAAATGTACTAGTTACTGACATGATTCAAGAACTTCTAAATTAATATTCATCCACTGCTTAATTGGTAAACTGTGTATGCGCCAACGATTATATTTAAAACATTACCATTTGACTTTCTTCTGTCAATTGCTTATACATGCCAGACTTTATATTGACCTGCCCACAGCTTTCAATTCTATTAGAAGTCATTTTCACGCACGAAAAAGCTGATCTTGGCTGTGACATTTCCATTGCAAGCAAATTTCAAACACAATTCAAAGAAAGCTCTGCCGTGGCATATCAATTCATGAGCAAAAGACAAATCATAAAGTGCCAATGTATTAATTGAAGTATTTAGTGCATACCATAATGTATTTTATTACCACCATTAAATTTGCAATCTTAAAGAAATTGATATCATCAATTGTTGTATTACTAGTGAGAAGAAAGCAAGAACATAATTCCAATGGAAATTTACCTTTAAATTTGGTCACATAGAGGCAAGCATGGAAAACTAAGTACAAGAGATTTAGAAAGAAATAGAAACATTATTGAACAAGATCATATCTTTAATATTGGACTAAGTAAATGTTACACCATACAAGTGAAACTATTTAGTACAAAACTAGGAACCATATAAATCAAAATTAATATCCACAAGAGGAATGCCAAAAATGATCTCCACCCAAATCAATATAAAAAAAAATCTAGTTAGGGTTGAGGGTTTTAGAACTCGTGTCAAATTGGATTAGATCCTAAATCATCCAGAAATTATTTTTGGATTGGGTTGAGTTCGGGTTGAACGGGGGACCTGAATTTAGAATGAAATATAATTATTTTAGAAATTCAGATTATGCATTTTAATTAAAATATTATTATTATGTGTTTTAAATTTTTATTTCATTATTTTATTAAAGAATAAAAGAATAATATCATATAGTAAAAAATTAGATTAGGTTGGTCGAATTATTCAGGTGTGGACTCAAATTCAGGTTTATAATTTTCAAGTTATTTTAGATTGAGATTTTTCGAATACACTTCTTCAATCGAATCCAAACTCATCCTATCCATCTGAATTGACTCTCCATCTTTATATTCAAGACAACAATAAAATATGATGATGTGAGTATTAGTTTCATTTCAATAATACTTTTAATGAAGTAAAAAATATTGCATTTTAACATTTATAAAGTATGAATAATAATTTATAAATTTCTTCCAATCACTTGACCAACATTGATTTTGTATATAGAATCTGTTAACATATACCTGAGAAGGTCTTGGGAGTATATCATAAAAGGCAGGATGATGCAAGAAATGAAATTAGACTAACATTGTAATTTTTTTAGTGAGCACTAAGTATTCAGTCCATCGGATAGATTAATCTTGAGAAAAACCGGTTTAGTTCCACAAAAATTTTCTACTAGTTATCAGGATAAATCCAAAAGTGCTCATACCGAACAACTTAACAGCCCAAATTTATCTTCACACAAAAGGAAAATATCATACAGTTGAAAAGCAAACCATAAATACTAAGGATACTACATGAATTTTCTACCATTGCACCATAGCTTGGAGGCTAGACTAACATTGAGATAATAATAGGGTTGATGTCTTCATATGAATATTATCCTCATCTAGGCTAATGTTGCCATGTGCATTATAAAGTAAAAACAATAACAACCAATCCTTATCCCACCAAGGTCGGTTATATGGATCATTTTACGCCATTGAGCTCTATTTTCTATTATATCATCATTTATACTTAAATAAATTTTATCTTATTTTATTATTGTTAACCAAGTTTTTTTTTCACTACAATAAAATTACTAAAAGACAACACCACAAAGGCAATGACTTTAGGAAAAATCATTGTAAATTTGGCAAAATACAATGGTTTTTTTACAAAACCATTGTCTTTGATGCAATAGTTACTCCAAAAGACAACGGTTTGACACTATTCATTGTTGTTTAGCGCAATGGTTTATTAAGTAACAATGCATTTTACAACAATTATTCAAAATCGTTATATTTTTTCCCGTGTCCCGTGCCAAAAATTGGCACACCAAAAAAAATTAGTAATAAAAAAAAAGAAGGTTGGGAGGAAACAATTCCTTCCCTGCCAGTCTCTTCACCTAACGCCGAAACCCTACCGTCTCTTCACTCGACGCCGAAACCATTCATTCCCTACAGACGCTGAGACCATTCCTTCCCATTGTCTCTTCACCCGACGTCAAAACCATTCCTTCCTTGGCGTCTCTTCACCTACGTAGAAACTATTCCTTTCCTGCCATCTCTTCACCGAAGCAAACACTAAGAAGGTTTGGAGCAGGGGAAGTTGTTGTGCCGAGTTATTGAAGCCACGACAAACACTAAGAAGGTTGGGAGGAGTTAACTCTAAGAAGAATACACCCAACGCCAAAACCACAACCCTTCCTCCCCTTCTGTTTTGGAATAATACACAGTTGTGGTCGCCTCTCACGAGTTCTTCCCTCTTCTTCCTTCCATGCCATCTCTCCATCGAAGTATACCTAGGGTTTGGAGCAGGGGAACTTGTTGCACTGAATTATTGGAGTGACGACAAACACCTAGTTTATAGCTCTCCTTCCTTTTTTTGTTGCTTCAAATTATTTAGATTTATTGTTCTCCTCGCCGTTTCAATTTTGTCTATTTGAGGTTAGTTATGTGATGAAGGAGATGTTTGTCTGGGATAACATCTGATCTGATCCTATTATACTTTCTTTTTATTACAGTTATAGAGACCATTGTCCAATCTTGGCCTATTAAATCATAGAGGGTACTGGACCTGAGTTCTTTTATACTTATTGAAAAAACACAAGGACAACATCTCCATTAAGGTAATAATCATTGCATGACTTTTTTCCTCTTGTAATGTTATTCTCTAATTTTGTACAAAGTTTTCGTCTCATTTTTTCATTGTTCGGTTGTATCACAAATGAATCAATTTGCCCAAAATCTATGTAGTTGCGGTTTTCACATGCCACAACATAGTGATGAACTGAACTGAACTGAACTGAACTGAACTGATGAGTGAACCAACTTTTAATGAAAATGAGAAGATTGTATCATTCAACTAGGATAATTCTGACATCTGTGATCACCACATGATTTTCTCGTTGGTTACTTGCGGATCACAGCTAATAGATTTGTCAACTTAGCTAGGAAAGGAAGCAAACACACAAATTAGTTCATTTGTTATATTAGGGTCAAACACAAATACAAGATTTATCATTTTCCATATAAATATATGTAAAGATGTTACTAAAATTTAAAATAGTTTATGAAATAGTTATATCTCCTGTATTTTTCTTTTAAGTTTTGATGTTAGTGATTAATATCATCTATTGGTGTTAGCTACAATGCTACAATAATATTATCTATTGGTGCAAAGTATTATGAAGGTTGATTTCATTGTTAATTGAATTTTTTATGTACTAGAATGGACAAAGAATGGATGTCTAAGAATAGATTACCACGTGAATATGTAGTTGGACTAGAGTCCTTCTTGCAATTTACAATGCAAAATTGTGGTGATTCTAATGCAATATATTGTTAGTGTACCAAGTGTGGTAATATAAGAAGTGTAGGGATCTTATACAAAAAATAATCACATTGCGTAGCGGAAAAAGGATCCCTTCAGAGAACCTTGAACATACCGTATACTACGTTCTTGATACTCTATCATATAGAATCGTTACTTTTTTTGTGTGCCCTTTGCAATCCCGATAACAACTTGTCTTTGGTTGTAGATTTCAGCGCGATCAAGTGTTCGCGCCTCTACAGTATCCACATGAACACGCTCTTTTGTTCGTCTCACGAACTCATAATTCGGAGAGAAACCACCTTTGTGGTGCTAGCCACTCTAGGAGATTTGGCCAAGAGGAAGAAAAGGAGGAAGAAGATGAGCAAGAGCGCAAAAGTCATCCACAAAATGTCTTTTTTACATTCATCCCATGAATACTAAGAGTTTTTGTCTCTTGATCTTCTTCCATTAATGATACTAATTAATCTCCATTATCTCTTCCATTAATGATTCTATTTAATCTCCATTAATTTACATTATCTTTTTAATGGATTAGATTTAGTATATTGGATTAACCATTAACCCAATAAGTCAATTCTTATCCATTAACCAATAAGCCTAATCATCTCTTAATTAGCCCTTAGGGCTAATGCTAACAATCTCCCACTAGCACTAGTGACAATCATTACAAAGATAACACCAACACTCTGGATTAACCCATTATTCTTAAAATCCATAGTATTTTAGTCAAACTAAAATAAACCCATCTCCAAATCAGCATGTTCTTTATATGTGACCCAATAAGTTCTCGTAACGTTAGCAATGTATCTAAAATCATTTTAGAGACATAAGCAATAAGCGACATCTAGCAATGCATCATTGCTATCCAAGTCACAAGAATATCAAGATCCGACATAACCATTTTGTGTCTATTATCTTGTATGACTTGGTCCTTCTATCCTTGATATCTAGAATGATCAATGAAGCATAGACTGTGTTATCCTCATATCAATCTTTGTGTTTCTTGATCTCTAAGTAGACTCACTTAATCAAATGAGTTCAATATCTTATATTGGTTTATTCGAGCATAGTCATGCATTTTAGTAGTCCTACTTTATCAAGGGGCCCATAGATATCACTTCCGTCATATGGAAGGGATAGATCCCATCTACATCACTCACATCCCTCCGCGTAACTCATTACATACACAGTTATCGACTTCATAGACCACCCTGTTACAGGTGACATTTGTCAATACTAAAGTATA
>JBAMIE010000029.1:2269129-2284506 GCA_037177295.1 Kaempferia parviflora | reverse complement strand
CCTTGCGCCCCTCGGATGCCTCCCCATCCTTCGCGCCTTGCCTTCTAAATGCTTCCATCGGCCTCGGTCCTTGTTGTTGGGTCTTCCAATGCCAAGTCCCACTTGGGCTTACGCCACGAAAGCTCCTCCTTGGATTTACACAGCCAAGACACCACTTGGGCTTTTCCTCCAATGTCAAGATCACACTTGAACTTTGCTCTATTTGTACTAATCTCCTGCACACTCAATTATGCATATTAGATACAACAATAAACCTAACTTAAACCTTTGACCAAACATCAAAACTCTAGGGCACTAGATTGCTCCAACAAACCCTAGGTCATCTTATTAAATTTGCTAGATCTAAATTTTAGTTTGAATATTCATACCATATACGCTTCTTGGTCTACATCAAGGTCTGAGTCTGACTCGGATTAGTCCTTCTTGTTGGCTCTCAGTGATAGGTTCTGACTTGACTCTTTTCTTGTACCTGCACATCTAAATTCATGTAATTTTAATGTAGAAAAGAGACATTCTAGCGTACTTACCTCTAGATCCTTTGATATATAATACGTGTCCATGATCAAGAACCATTCTAGAGTTTTCGGAAAAACGTTGAGTGCATAGCGGACTGAGTCCCGATTGGTTACCGCTTCACCGAGATTGACTAGTCCGGTGATCAGCTCCTTGAGCTTCACATGTGGTTGCGCCACCGTCTCACCTTTTTCCAATCGAAGATCTGTTAGTTGACTCCGAAGGATATCTAGTTGTGCAAGCTTCCCTTTGGATGTGTCTTCGTGAAGCTCTAAGAATTTCTCCCAGAGTGGTTTGGCTGAGGTGTAGCTTCCGATGTGGTTAACTTATTGAGGTGGCAGAACACTGAATAGATGGAACTCAGCTTTTTCATTCACCATGAATTCTGCTTGATCCTTCTTGGTCTAGTTACTTTCTTCTTTTTCGTCGCCATTGTGATCGAGAGGTGGTTCAAAACTATACTTTATTATTAGCAATATATCAAAATCAGTTTTAAAAAATACCTCCATTTTTCTTTTCTAGTGGATAAATCCTCTCTCGAACTTTGGCGGATGAATGCTAGCTCCGGCTATTTATGCTTCAGTCGGTGGTTAGTCCTTCTAAAGCTCCCTCGCTCTGATATCAATTGTTAGTCTGTTGATATCAATTGTTAGTCTGTTAGAAGGTACATTTATCTTCCACCCTTAATCATATTGCATTAGTTCTAAACCTTATATATGTTTATAGTAGTTTTTTTAAACTTGTTACCAGAAACTAACCTTATCAAGATGTTTGATAAATTATTACTGGGTTTTCTAGATATTGTGACTTAGAAGGTGCATTTATCTTCCTCTCTTGATCAGTATTACATCATTGCATCACGTAATACTTTTAAAAATATTTTAACTAAAATTGTAACACGAAACTAGCCTCGTCTAGATGTTTGACAAATCAATGCATTGCCTTCTTTTCTAAACCCTAGAGAATTAGACGGTGCATTTATCTTCCACCCAGACTAGTATTGCATCATGTACTATACATATTCATAGTGTAGCAATTTTAACAAAAACTACCTAGTCTCATCAAATTAATTAAAAATTCAGATTAAATTTCAAAAAAAATAAAACAACGATTATATAAAATTCATATTAAAAATTAATTTGAAAGTCAATTTGAATAAGTTAAATACTTTGCATAAATTTCAAAAACATCTTACCAATAAACAAAAATTAAATTACTAATGGGTTCATGTGACATTTGAAACCCGTCTAACAATACAAACCAATAAGTATATGCTGGAGATGAGGATTTAGGCATAAACATTCATACACAGTAATCATAAACAAGGCACAGCCTGACAATGTTGGCAAAGGTCATCTAAAAGAAGTATGAGCTTAAAAAATCAAGGCAATCAGTTTTAGTATGCAGATCAATTTTTGAAGTGAGTAGTTATGAAGGCTCTAAAATTCTTTTGTCGCAGCAGACATTTGATCCTTCCTCAGCCACAGGTTTACAATAAACGAATCAATGATAATCTGCAGAAGAATTACCATGTCGATGTGATCCACATGAATTTAAAAGAAACTTACTGAATGATTTCACCTGAATAATATGTGCAGCAACGCAGGGTAGGACCAAAAGTCCAGGCTCGCCTAGTGCTCCGTGGAGCTGCTCGACCACAGCAACCAATACAGGAAGAGTTTTCTGCAGGATGACACACCAGTATAGATAATTTTGCAGTGAATGCAATCTTTATACTGTCAAGTTTGTACTAAAATTTTCTTTAGCATCAGCCACCGTGCCTAAAGGAAACATGGCATTTGTTCTTTTTATCAGCTAAACCGTCCAATCTAAGAAACAAAAGGTTTTGTTGCCGTCCTCGCAAAGAGAGTAGTGTCTATCCTAACTATTTGAAGTGGCTACAATAATTCCTCTATTTAGACTTATGCAAGGCAACTTTACCCATAATAATATCAAGATCCCTCAACTCATTTAATTCCATTAACTATAATTTTCTGTTGCCTTCTTTTTTTCTTTAATATATGTAACTACACCTTATAAAATATATTGGTCATGCAAGAACATATTCATACTATTTAAACAGAATTACTTGTTTTTATACCAAAAAACCAAAAAGAAAACTTTGCCAAGAAATTGAGTGATTTACCTCTGAATATAAATGAAGCTGATTAGATTTATAATTTGATTAATTAATACAATTGAGTGATTACTTGAAACAACCTCTTGCAAAAAAAGCAGGGTAAGGCTGCGTACAATAGATCCTTCCTGGGATCCTACATGCGGGAGCTTCGTGCACCGGGTTATCCTTTTTTTTTAATATAATTGAGTGATTAATTATATCATCTGTTCAGTTATCCTTTTTTTAAAATGAAATTCCAATTAACTGATTTCTATTTAAAATAGTTTGACATAGTAAAGGTCAAGTTCAAAGTTATGACCTTCTAGCTACCTGCTAAAGCTGGTCAAGTTCAACAAATGAGTTAGACATTCCAGCAAACCTACCAGAGCAAGTCTTCAGTAAAGTCGAGCTGGAGGAATATGGTTAGGGTATTGAGACAGAGAAACATAGAAAGGAGAGAAAAGTAAACAAATAATTACTTCATTGATTTATCAATGTAGATATTAGTCATATTTATACAAATTGTCTAAAACGATATATAGAAAATATTATGACAAATATGGTGATAGGGAATATGTATGCAATCTTAGTAATCATAGAAATAACAATAATTATGGTTGTGATTGCAGCACCGAATATGATATATCTGTCAATTGGAATCAATTTATGGTCATCATCCTAGACTACTATTTTTGTCATCATTACCCTCTGGGTAAACTCTACACAAGGTGTAAAGCGTTGAGTTTGGTTATCAACCTATTTAAACACTGTTTGGATAATGGCTTACAAATGACGTTTGTAGAGATATGCGTGAGTGATAGTTGTTTAGCCGCTACACATTCTCGCACAGTGAAAATCAATTTTCACATATTTTGTGTGACCATGCAAAACTGGATTTGCAACAAGATACATTGCTCCAATGTTGTCACACCATATTTTTGGTATAACACCAGTAGAAAGATGTCGTTTCAAAAGAAGAGATTCAAGCTAAATGATTTCATATGTTAAATAGGCTATAGCTTTGTGTTTAGACTTGGTGCTTAAAGAAGTTATATAATAGGCTGCTTTTACAATGCGACATGAGATTTTATACCAGAAATATTGCATATCCACCAGTACAATGTGTCTTTAGGAGAGTTGGCCCAATTGCATCATTGTAGGCATTCAACTCTAGTGAGGAATGACGATACAAAAAGAGACCAATCCTCTTAACACCTTTCCAATATGGGGGTGGCAAAGCAAACACACAGACTCCCCTTTGATTAAGCAGCTGGTACACATATGGGACAGCATCCTTCGCTCAGCAGGCAGCCCAGAGGCAGATGGCCACACGCTCTCTTCCTGGTTCAGCCACAAGAGAGGGGGCGGTGTCAGGAGAGCTTATGATCATTTTAGAGACACCAGGGCTACGAGGGCTTGGGCGGCCACAGTATGGCAGAGAGATCTCCAGCCAAGCCATGCCTTCACGGTGTGGCTCTTGGCACATGGGAGACTACCAGTGCGAACTGGGCAAGAGTATCTAGAGGACAAACTTTGCACATTCTGTCGGCATGATGAGGAGACGATGGACCATGTTTTTTTCAGATGTCAGCCAGTCCAGCAGCTATGGGGACATGTCAGAGGATGGTTACAGATGCGCCCTCAGATGGCCACTTACCGATGCATGTTGCGTACTTTCAGGCGACAGTACCAGGGGATTTCCACCTTGGCCAGGTGTCGTCACCTTGCCATGTCAGCGATGGTACACCACATATGGATGGCAAGGAACTGCAGTATGTTTGAGGGTAAGTGCTTTGATGGCGAACTGGTCTTCAGGAAGATACAGATTCATGTCTTCAGGACGCTTGGGATGCTAGCAGAACAGGTACTTGAGCATCACTGATACTCCATGTCACTCATACATGCATAGATAGGTCATGCATCATAGCATCCATGTCACTCATACATGCATAGATTAGCATAGTGGGAGCATACATTTTGTATCAGTTGAGTATAGCTCCTAGTTTCACCTTGCACGAGCATGCATCCTAGAGCATTTTCATCACTCATGTAGATAGGATACCGGCAGACCCATCACGGAGGGTCTGTCGGGCATGCATTACTTATAGAGATTGAATTGGGCGCTACTCTAGCTGGTATTCGTTCCAACAAAAAAAAAGTACCTGATCCAAGCTAGTAGCGGACGAGACTACACATGGAGGACCACGACATGGGCATGGCCATATCACGACACCACCATGGCAGCGGATACTTCTATTCAGATACACCCATTGGCGGATAGCACAGATACAGACACCCTCTAGCGGCTGACTTGGGGGGAATGCTGATGATGACCACTGGAGCAGGATGCTGATGAGATGCTCGATACTGATAGGAGCAGACGGGTGCCATGGAGGGAGCTGCAGATGATACTACAGTTTGAGTTTGAGAGGAGCGCAGAGAGGTAACACCACAGCGGATGGAGTCATGTAGTAGAGCGTGAGGACTGCATGTGGGTTACCGTATGTGATGAGAGGGATGTATGTGAGGAGTGACCACAACGGGTGGAGTCATGTAGTAGCGCATGAGGATTGTATGTGGGAGAGCGAGAGAGCATGAGGGTCATGTATAGGTGCATAGATCCACCTTAGATGATCTATCTAGTCCGTAGCAAACGGCTAGCGGTAAAGACACATCATCCGTTCATGACTAGGGCTTTGCCAAAAAGCCCAAGAGGGTAAATAGGTCCACCATAAAGACCTATCTAGCCCGCAGCAAACGACTCGCGGTAAGGACAACGCCAAATCCGTTTATGGCTGGGGCCCGCAGCAAACGGCTCGCGGTAAAGGCGCACCAAATCCGTTGATAGCTGGTCACTTGCTAAAAGTGACTTTATTGGACCGAGTCCCACGACATTGATGGAGATGGACCGAGATGGCTTGGAGCTACTGATGGCTCACAGAGGCATGAGAGATGCGAGAGGCATGGAGGAGGTGCAGGGCACCACTGCCAAAGGAGGTCGTATGGACACATGATAGCATGGACGCATGGGCAACATGGATAGAGATTGTAGGCAGTGCTGGACGGAACCTCAACTTCAGGTTCGAATACTGCAGAGGAGCTTCCAGACAGTATGTGCAGAGGAAGCAGTGATAGTTGGTACACGAATGGGCACATGTACATGATCACGGCTCCCCTTCCAGATCTGACACATCGTCAGACATGACGTACGGGTCCAGGATCACTTTTTGTATGACTGTGCATTTTGATGATATATATTTACCTTTCATCAAAAAAAATATATATATATATATATTGTTCAAAGGGAGCATGCATGAATTGGCAGCAAAAACAATGTCAAGTCATGTGATAGTGACATATTGTTAAGGATTTTCCATAAGAGGAGAGAATGAAGGTGTAGAGAACTTGCATACAATAATAGGCGTAGAAATAGGACAAGCACGGCCCATTTTAGCCTATTGGAGAATCTAATATAATTGACATGATTTACAAGGCTGATCTTTTCTGATAATTGGATTTATAATTTGATAGATTAATGAAACTGGCTGATTATTTGTATCATCGTTTTAAAATGAAAGCCTAATAACTATGTTTTAAGAGAGAGCAATTTTTACTATTTGTATCAGCCATATGTGTTCTGTAGAATTTTAATATTTCATATAATTATTACTTAACCAACCTAAGTAAATTTGAGGAATCATCAAGTAACTTGAAATTATCATTAGGATAACGAACAAATTAACTTGGAATAAAAACAATTAATTTATTTGGTCTGATTGTAGTTGTAAATCTTTAATCCCAGGCCCAAATATATTTAATCCCTGATTAATTTCTTGTTTAATTAATAATTAACCATAACAATCGTTTGAGAGACCAGAACCAGCAAATTTCTGGTATGCCAAGTTATAACTATCTAGGATCCGAGTTGTCTGATGTGGCAACAATAGGATTTACCATCCTTACAAAGGCAGTAGTATACAAGTGGCACACTATGGTGGGTAAGTAAGCCCCTCCAAAAGAATACAGGAGATTCTTCATATTTTAGGTACGTGCTTTATGCTTGTATGTTTATATGTGATTATGTTTATGAAGTGCACACTAATAAATCTCTTACCAAGGTTCAACATCTTGAACCGTGTTGGAGTTTCGATCATCGACTGCAAAGAGAAATCAATTAATCTATTTGGTCTGATGGTAGTTAGTAAATCTTCAAATTAATACTGGATCTAAATATATGCTAGGTTTCTTGTTTAATTAATAGAAGATTTCAGTAAAAATTTTAATTTGCTAACCGTAGGATTCTAGTTCGGATTTCTAGTAAACTAAACCTAAGGATTTTAATAGGATTCCTAGTTTATTATTTCTAGATAAATAGTAGGGAAAAAAAGGCAACAATTGTTTCAGAGATTAGAAGTAACAAATTTGTGGTATGCGGTGATTAATTAGAATCTGAGCTATCGCAACAATAGAATTTACCATCCTTATGAGGACAATGGAATACAATTGACACACTAGTGGGTGGGTGCACTATGGAACTTTCTTCATGTTTATATATAATTATGTTTATGAGTTGTGCACATTAAAATATTTCTTGATCTTTTACCTAAGATTCAAAATCTTATACTGCGAGAGTGTTTGATGTATGGTGAAAAAGAAGCACTAAGACAATTATATACCGGTGTTTAAACTTTAACATTATTTTGTATAGCACAAGCTATAAAAAAACAATAACATTATCTTCACCTTAACCTGTGTTGTAGTATAGTGTCGACATAACAAGATACTCTTCAACATGATTGATGTTGCGGCATAACAAATTACATGTGCCTAGTAGTATCAAATTTCTGCAATATGTTTCAATTGTCACCTAACATGGCATGAGATTTCAAATCATGGCTCCTACGTTTTATGCAAATCAAAAACTAATTGTCAATATTTCTCTCAACATATATATTTATTTTATTAAACAATTTGAGCCCCAGGGCATAGCACAGACGGTGGGTGCACGGGCGTAATGGCCAAGGGTCAATTCTTAGGAACTGACGACATGGGATTTACCCCACCATGCACCTTCCGCCTGTCTACCTGAATGAACCTCCCTCCATATCTGTGGGACCGACACTAGGGGGCCATTACGGTAACGGATTTACCTTTAATAATGATTTGACATTAACTCTAAGGAAATTCTGCATCTCTGCAATGGTTGTATCAACTGATCTTACTTAAAAAAATGTTTATTGAAATTTTGGAGTGCAGTCTTGTGAGCTGGTTCAGAAGAACTTTAAATGCCTTTAGAGATGTATGTTTCTTTTGTTCATTTAGTAGTTTTCATAGTTTTAATAAATATCATCGCAGCATATTTTAGACAATTTAAACATTCTGAATATTATGCCAATTAATTGTCTTTACGCACTAAACGTTCAGAATATTTCAGTTAGCGCAGATAGTCTATTATAACGTCCAAATGCCCATACATGGGTGCATTGGGATGCGACACTCATCGAAACTAGAGCATAATTTTTTGATACCTGTAAATGGAAGAATGAGAAACAAAGGAAAACATGACAAGCCGACGCTAGATATTCTAACAGCTACTGGTAAAACTATCAGGGGGATATATAACTAACCTGACTAGAAACTATTATGACTGCACGAGCATTTTCATTCTTCGAGAAAATGGACTTCTCACCACCAGAAACAACTGAGAGGCTCTTCACTGAAATGATGTTGAATGCCAATAGCAAAAAATGTAGGAGCCTGCAAGGGTATTGAAATTATAAAAAGTTATAGGCAAATTCAATCAATCAAATGAATTCACTTTAATATGAATAATGTAGACTTACATAACTCATGTAAATATCTATAGCAATTATCCTAATTCATATATTCACAAATTTGGAAAGAGGAGATTGAAGTTTCTGTTCTGCTGAGTTCTTTCGTATACAGAAAATGAGAGACTAATTTGAGACAATGGATTGACTAACTTGTCAAACTCTTATGCAAATAGAACTTATGGTTGAAGGAAGCAGAAAGAAGAATTTAAACCATGTTTTCTCTCCCACCTGAAAGACTGGAAAATTGCAATCTAACATATTAGGTAAATATAACAATATAATCATTTAAGATAGCTTAACTCAGATAAGGTGCCTTCAGTGCTCATCAAATTCTACTAAACGCCAGTCCTTAAGTCTCAGCAAACCTTATAGCATCAAATAATCAACTGATTGAATACCTGGCTTTCTTTACATTTTTCCCCTTTGTGTTACAGCTGATGATGGAGCAATCCTCTCATTTATTCCTTCCCAATCGAAAAGTTTTAATACGATCCTCCAAATTACCTAAAACAATGTAAACAGCCTTTCCAAAAGGCCATACTCAACATAGAATTGTTACTAGAAATCTTGAAATCTACACAAAGAACGGAATCTAAACCATACTCATTACAATAACAACCAAGCATTATATCACTAGGTGGGGTTGGCTATATGGATCCTTCTACGCCATTGGGTTCTATCCCCTATTATATCATCATTTATATTTAAATAAACTTTATCTTATTTCATCGTTGGTAACTAATTTTTTTTAGTCTTTCTCTGCCTCGTTTGATATGTACATTTGTTATAGTTTTCCATCGTCTAACTAGAGCATTTATTGGTCGTCTAAGTAATCTTAACATCCTCATCTTTGCAACTCTCATCTTTTGCTCATGTGCTGGAGTCATAGCGCAACATTCAGCTTCATATAACATAGTATGGATAACCACCGTTTTGTAAAACTTCCCTTTAAATCTAAACCATACTCATTTTGAAATAAAAATTGGTTAAGGGGTAACATAAAATTCGGTGAACCTCACAACCCTCATTGTTAATTGAGAATTTTCCATATTGATTAGAGGCAATTGCAGCAAGTGTCATCAATGCAAGGGCCTCCACCAAAACAAAATGAAATCTGGAAGGTCCCTTGACATCCAATAACATTGAGAAAAGAAAATTGAGGAACTTGAGCTTTGGGCTCAAGTAAAACCATAAAACAAACAGATACATAACTACTATGTAATAAGTTGTTAAACATACGTTGCCATGCCCACTGCAGTAGCAAACACTGCAGGCTTAACTGTCAAAAGCAGAGGTCTGGACCTGCTCACTTGCATCCATGGCACCTGAAGGCCAAAAAAGACCAAATAAACATACAAAAAAACAAACAAAACACAGTACAATCTAATATGGTAAGAATCCAACAGCTGGGGTTCCAAACAAAATAATTCCTTCTCTTCCACATTTCCTACAAAATTAATTTGTGTTACATTCCAAGCCTAATTAAAGGTTAAGTAGGATATGAACTATGTAAGTGCTGATTCAGTGGTTGTGGATCAGATTTTAGAGTTAATTTGGGGTTATACAGGTTAATTGAGAGTAAGAACAAGAGTGGAATTGATGCAGGACCAATCCAACATGACCCAACTCCAACATGTCATAACTTCAACGGGCCTTGAATTATTTTATGATATTTAGAGTTAATTTAGTATGTCTAATATTTAGGGGTCCTTGAGTTTCTATATCAAAGTCCTAATTTATTAATTGTGATGTCTGCCAAGAAATTTCCTTTTCCAGAAAAAAAACACTTTTTTTTATAAGATTGAAATTGAGATCCATATTTGTGGATTTCATTCTTTTCTTAGTAAAGGTCACTTTTCTTTTTTATAAGATTGAAATTGAGATCCATAAATTTCTTTCATTTCTTAGTCTTATGCTCTGTTACTTCAAAACATGGATAAGAAAGGGAAAGGAATTCACGGTGGAAAATTACCCTTGGAGGAAGAGAAAAGAAAGGGCGAATAAATCTCTTCCTTTGTGTGCTTGTTTACCTTGATCGAGAAAGGTGGATACATGCAACGTAATTTTGTAAAAAAAAAGGTACATGCGTCATTTTCTAGGTACATGATGTAATGTTACGAGTTAAAAGGGGTACACGCGTCAATTTTTTTAATATATAGAGTAATTTTGTGAATGCAAAAGGATGCATGCGTCATTTTTTTTTCCATCCTCTGCCTTCCGTCCGATTTTGAGGTGATCGATTTTAGCTCCAAAACTATCCGCGGATGGATTGTCTTTCTCTTTCCTCTAAAAATTTTAATGAAATAAACGACAGAAACTTTTCCATTGCGAAAACTTTTCCTTAGTTTTGCTTTCCGCTCTCCCAGTTTACCATTACAGTCTAGAGTCTATATAAAGACGCGTCCAGCTGCATGAGAATCATCCCTCAATTATTAACAAAGTTTATTTTCCCTTTTAGTAATCGGCGGTTTCTCCTTGTTCCTTTGAGTTCTCTTTTTGTATCCTTCGATTCCCCCTTCTCGTCACACCTGCAAATAATCGTAATCCTGCCTAGCGTCAGTTGGTATCAGAGCCGACCGTGTCCTATTGAGGAAGTCGAGCTTCAGATCCAATGAAGGGTCGTGTAGTCGAGGTCACGGTCGCAACAACACGGTAGGTTCCAATGGAGGAAGACGAGTACCATGGACGTAGCGTTTAGGACATATTGACGATCGAGGATTTAAGGATGCAAGTTGCAAAGTTAACCCAACAGATGACAGTAATGGCGGTGGCACGAAATTCTGAAGGTAGGGAGATCAGATTCAGGATCTAAGTCTACCTTCAAAAATCCTTACCATCGGAGTCCGACTACAAGCCAGGAACGACACGATCGGGAGGAGCTTTATGTAGACCCTAATTTTCGGGTTGAACTGCCTAAATTTTCTCGTACATTACAAGTAGAGGGTTTCGTCGATTGGTTGAACGAAGTAAAGAGAATTTTTAGTATAAGCAAGTTCCGGATAGACTGAAGGTGAAGGTAATTGCCATCAAACTCAAGGAGCGAGCATAGCATCGGCATGGTAGGAACAGATGCGGCGATCAAACTCTATTTCAAAATAGAAAACCGGGAGAAGATGAAGAAGCAACTTAGGAGTCACTTCCTGTCTTTCGGCTACACTCAAACTCTATTTCAACGACTTCAATCGTTAAGACAGCGCGAGATCAGTCGACGAATATACGAAGTTCCACACCGTCCATAACGACGTATCTGAGATGGAGGAGCAGACGGTTACACGATACTTAGGAGGATTGCGTCAACCCTTACAAGATGCCCTCAGCCTTCACTCATTCTTGACGGTGTCAGAAGCCTACCAGCGTGCCCTAGTTATTGAAAAGCAACAAAACCAGAAGTCAGTGGTGAGAGGTGACCAAAACAGCTAATCTGTTCGCCCTCAAGGATCACATTGTACACCGCAACAACCTTCGCAGGTTAATCCTTATCGTTGTGGTGAACAAGGACACAAGGCTAGCCGATGCAGAAAACCTCCCCATACTAACAAGAAAGGTAAAAACCTATTGATCGAGGAAGACATGGAGAAAGAGACTGGAGCATCTTGTGATCCAGAGTTTGATGCATCTGATGAGGTCATTTATGAAGACGACCACGAAACGTTGATCGTTCGCAAGAGTCTGCCGACTCCGACGGGAGATTTGAAGGAAAATTGGTTGAGAACCAACATCTTTCACAAGACCTACACCATCGCCGACAAAATCTGCAAGATGATCATTGATAGCAGCAGTTGTGAAAACGTAGTTTCCACGGAAGCTGTCTAGGATAGTGAGGTAATCGTAGACCGACAATGTCTCGTGTCTTTTTCAATTGGTAGCAAATATTATGATAGTGCTTGGCGTGATGTGGTGGCCATGGATGCATATCATGTATTATTGGGATGGCCTTCGCAGTATATCGCAGTGTCATCCACGATGGATGGAAGAATACATATACCCTATACATCAATGGACAGAAGATTGTGTTGGCTCCACGGTGAGAAGAAACCACTCCAATTCCAGCAACCAAAATTACTAATATGCTTTCAATGTCCAGGTTTTAGATGAGATAGAGCATGACGAGGTTGTCTATGTTATACTGCCATGCCGAGCCGTGTCCAAGCCACGGTCACAAAGCTACCAACTGATGTGCAGTAGTTAGTAGCAAATTTTGATGAGTTGATACCAAAGGATATTCCTTCTGGACTACCACCTATGCGGGATATCCAACATCAAGTTGATCTTGTTCCAGGGTCGAGTTTGTCAAATCGACCAGCATACCCTAAGGAGCTGAAGAATTACAACGTCAGGTGATGGAGTTGCTCGACAAGGGTTACATCCGTGAGAGTATGAGCTCCTGTGTCGTTCTTGTCCTTCTAGTGCCTAAGAAGTATGGATCGTGGCGTATGTGTGTCGATAACCAAGCTATCAAGTTTCCAATTCCCTGCTTGGATGACATGTTCGATCAACTATCCGGTTCTAAGGTCTTCTCAAAAATTGACCTTACAAGCATATATATTACCAGATCAGAATAAAGTCGGGAGATGAATGGAAGACGACGTTCAAGACGCAACATGGACTTTATGAATGGATGGTCATGTCTTTCGAACTGTCCAATGCGCCCAACACCTTTATTTTGTTTATACATCAGATCTTGCAGCCTTTCATGCATAAGTTTGTGGTGGTCTACTTCGATGATATTATCATCTACAGTCTGATGTGGGCCTCACACTTCAATCACCTCCGCATTGTTTTTGAAAAATTAAAGGCGGAGTGCTTATTAGTCAACAGGAAGAAATGTTCTTTCTTTACCACATCAGTTAACTTTCTTAGAAGTTAACTTAGCTTTATTGTTTCTACTGATGGTGTACACGCAGATCAAGCGAAGATAGACGCAAGTCGTCGAGTGACCTTAACCAAAGATCTTGTATAACGTCAGAAGTTTCCACGGATCAGCTTCATTCTACCGGAGGTTCATCAAAAATATTAGCACTCTAATTGCTCTCATCACGGAGTGAGGGATATGACTTCAAGTGGTCTACAGAACCGGAGGTTGGCTTTTAATTGGTCAAACAGAAGATGGTCGAAGCACCAGTTCTAGCACTTCCTGATTTTGACGGGGTCTTCAAGGTTAATTGTGATACATCTGGTATTGGAATAGGAGGTGTTCTGAGCCAGTCTAAACGCCGGGTTACTTTCTTTAGTGAAAAACTATCTGGGTATAAGAACTATTCTACCTATACTTTGGAGTTCTGTGCCATTGTTCAGTACTTAAAGCATTGGCAACACTACCTGGTGAAAAAGGAATTCATCATCTGAATCGAGTCGCAGATGCCCTGAGTCGTCATTCTTCATTACTCACCACCCTGAGCCTGCCAACAAGTCCTCGTCACAAGAAGATTGGCTTCTCCATTACGCCATTGTTCATATCCTCTTGTGAGGATTAAGACCTGAATATTTCTATGAAAATCACAAATTGTTAGCATAATATCAGGTATAACATACACTAGTTGACTTCCACTTGTTAGGTCAACTTCCATGGTTGCTAAAATCGTCTGATCTCCTATCCAGTGATTATCCCGGAAGACAATTATGGCCATGGTGCCTTCTTCTTGTCTATGAAGGGTCTGAATGCGTACCTGTAAAATCCCCAGATGGATGTACTGCATTCTGCTCCTCCGAAGTTGATTGTAACTTTCTTCTTGGATGAATATTCTATCCGACTGGTTACCTTCTGTAACAGCATACCTTCTTCGGATCTATGCATGTAGACCCGATGGTGAGCATCATCATTTATGGAATGATATAATGCCTTTAGCAGGGACTATTGTTGCTCTTTCTTGCATAGATAGCTTCAATTGTTCTTAAGGGTCTATTTGTTGCTCCAAGGTGTGCTCGTGAGAAGATCTTCAAGTGAAACGCTTTCCTAGCCTCCTTGTTACTTGCTGGGAGTTGTATAATCTCCTTTGGTTTCTTCGGTATTCTCTTATTTGGTCTTAAACTAAAGGCGTTTGAGTCGTAGTTGGCTCAATTATTGGTCTTGTCGCCATCAATTCTTTAGTTTTCTTGTTCCTCCTTTAGAGTTTTGTAAGGATCTTTGAAGACTCTGAGCTTTCCTTTGCCCTCCTTAGGTTTTTCTGCAGTTTCCAAGGATAAATTCTTCAGCCTTTCAACTAGCTCGTCAGGTATGGAAGTTGTTTGAACACCCCTTTTGGTTTGCTGTATAATAGTCTTTAAATCTGTTTGTATATTTTTCAGGCTTTCAGCTATTTGAACCAGGAGCTGGAGCTGGGTGTTATTCTGTTTGATAATAGCAGAATTTCCAGAGGCAGGGCCCTGGAATTCACTCGGTCTTGCAAATCCGATAGCAGGGGACTCAATTTGCTCGGTGGCTTTGACTGCGTCTTTATAGGAGAGTGTACTCCTTGCGACGTAGTTGCTCATGAAGTGGTCCACTCCTCAATTTTGTGGAGAAGGTTCTCCACCCTTTCAAGCTTTTTGTTGAGTTCTTCTGTTAGTCTTAACGCTTCCTTTCCACAAGTTTTGGTTGCTCCGCTATTTCAGCAACCAACTCTCTTACTTCCTGCTTTGTTAGTGGCTTGTTTTCTGTATACACAATGGTTAGATTTTTCAAAACAGTTTTTAGCTTTACGATCTCCTTTTCAAGTATTTGATTTTTCTCAAGGATTTGCTTGAAGTTTTTCAAGTGGACTCTAGAAGACAAACAGGTTCTGTCGTATATGACAGCAAGATTATGGGCTAACTGATTTATGGATACTCTTTCAAAGGATGCAAGGTCAAGGTATTCAAGGTCGGCTATTCAGGAATTATCATACCAGTTTTGGATTGCCCCTTCAAAGTTTTCGGACGTTTAAATCAGAACA
>JBAMIE010000029.1:2217417-2229926 GCA_037177295.1 Kaempferia parviflora | reverse complement strand
AAACATAATATAACAAAGCATAGAAAATATCACACAATCAAGCATGGGAGTTCCCAAAGAAAGTAATTCTTGGGACTTAACATCTAAAATACAAATTCCTACACCTTCATAACAAAGGAAAATGATTTTTGGGGCACTACATCCATAGTAACAGTCCCTACATTTCCATATTCAACATCATCATAAGAAAGACAAGGGGAAATCTCCTCTTAATCTTTGATCAATGGAGGTATTGGAGTTAGAGCGATGCACTCGTTTGACAAAGTTTCCACTTTATTGTCTCCAAGCTCCTATTCATTATTTTCTTCCATCATATCTATTTGAGCTTGGGAGGCTTTGTGACTTTCTCAAATTCTGCACATTCTATCTACAAACTTCTCAAAATTATTATCACTTATCTTGATGTTGAGTTTGAGTTTGAGTTTGATTGGTCATGTCTTCCGGATATACACTGTATCACCTTTCTTGATGTTGAACATTACCATAAAAAGATAGTGGGTTCCTCTGGTCAGATCCATAAGTGTGCGAATTTGATAAGACTAATTCAACAAATTTCATATCGAAAAGTCCAAGTTGCGAATTCTGAGACATTCTTCGATAGTATGGTCTATAACTTTACAAGCCTCGCAGTAGCTTATTCTCGACCATTGATTATATATTGAGGGAACACTCCACAATGAATGATGAAATAATGATGGAAAATTATTCGCTACATGCCATGTTGCAAAACAAATCTCACAAAACACAATATGAGAGTTCAAATCAACACTTTGGTTAATCCTTTGAATTAGAGCCTCCACTTTTGCTCTTAAGGATTCCATGTCTATTTGAAAGGAAAATGAATTAGCAATGTATAGACATGAAGTAAAAAAATTTAAAATAAGAAATAAAATACAGGAATAAAAGAGAAAAATCTATGCACTTAAAGAAAAGAAAATGTCTAGAGTAACTCATATGTTAATCAACTAATGTTAATACAAACAATCCCGACAACGGCAGCAAAAACATGAAACGTCCACAAGTATATGGGTATATCGAAGTAATATAAAAGATTATTGCATCAACAAGGACTGGTGATTAAGCACTAGTTAACTTTGCATGGTGAATTATCTAGACAAATGAGGGTTTGATTGTGTTGAAAGGAGAAATAGTGCAAGAGAGAAGAGAGAAAGAAAGAGGAAAGTAGTCTTTGGATGGAGAAAAATTCTAGGATTTTGGTTTCTTTATGATGGTAATTAATGTGATATGGATTTTTAACCTCCTAGTCTCAATACTATGTCTTGTAAGTGATCTAACTATATACCAGTGTCACCCGTCGATGAATTGGAATATCCTACTTATGCTATCCAAATACTAGTAAGATGAATGACTAACTTAGAGTGTCTAGTTAAAGGATTATCCCTGTCACTAGGGCTCCCCGGTCATACATCCCTAGATTAATATAAACTCTTCTTATCATTGAATAAAGTAAAATTCATTAAGTACATAGATCAACCATGCATAGAATTGCCCTCCCTTAAGAAGGAGTACTCTATATGAGAGGAGAGATATCCTCTATCACCAAGGCCTTACCACATCAAACTAGAATATTCCCATCTATAGGGATTACAATCTATACACGTATTCATTTAAATGAAACATTCATGTACACAATTAACCTTCACTCAAGCATTTTATCAAATAGGTACAAGGCCATAAGTATGTCATTAAACAAAGAAGGTACAAATCTATAGAGTTTATATCAATTCACATCACAAATACTTCCTATGCCCTATGAATCAAAGATATACTCCATAAACAAGAATATCACAACCAAGAGACAATAGATTTAAGCAATCCACAAAGAATACACAAAGAAATGAGAAGATAGGGATGCTAATCAATGTAGCTCAGGCCTTCTTGGTTGATCTCTTCTCTCCAGAGGTGGACGGATCGTCGAAGATGCCTTCTTGGTGTGGATCTTAGGTTCCCCCAAGGGGGAAAACCCTTCTCCAAGATTAGGTGCTAAAAGATGTGAGAAAAGCGGCAAACCCCCCTATTTTTAGCCGTTTTCCTGCTCCACAGGGCCTACACACGGTCTTGTGGATTCACATGACCATGTGGGGGTGTTTTCAGCCAAAATATGCATGGTCGTGTAAATTCACACCACCGTGTGAGGGTTCCCACAGCTAAAGTCATATAGTCGTGCAACGTCACACGACCATGCAAGGCACGGTCGTGTAGAATCATATACCTATATCTGAATGAAAGTTTTATATCTTGAAGTTTACTACATTCTTCAACTTGAACCACCCCAAAACTCCAACTAAGCCATGGCATTGAACGCGTTCAACGATGCTACGTCGATTAAAAAAAAAAACAATGAAAAGTGTCGGGTTGTCGCCATGGAGGAAAATCGGAAATAGAGAGTTTCCTTCTTCGAATTAAAAAATAAATAAATAAATCTGCAACAAGGTGTTGTAGTTAAAAAAATAAAAAAAAATAAAAAAAATAAAAAAAATCTACAACAATATGTTGCAGTTAAAAAATTAAAAATAAAAAATAAAAAACTGCAACAAGCTGTTGATGTAAAAAAAATAAAAAAAAAACTGTAACAAGTTGGTGCATTTAAAAATAAAAAAATTAACTGCAATAAGCAGTTGCAGTTAAAAAAATAAAAAAATTTTAAAAATTCAAAATAAAAAAGATACGAAGCATCTAGAAGAATAAGGTAAAAAAATATTTTTTAAAAAAATTTAAAAACTGCAACAAGGTGTTACAGTTAAAAAAAAATTATAAAATTATAAAATAATAAAATAATAAAAAAATTAAAAAAATGCAATAAGCTGTTTGCAGTTAAAAAAATTAAAAAATATATATAAAAAAACTGCAACAATGTGTTGCGGTTAAAAAAATCACAACAAGCTATTGCAGTTAAAAAAAATAAAAAAAAAATAAAAAAACCGACATGTGTTGCGGTTAAAAAAAATTTAAAAAAAATTGCAACAAGCTGTTACTTAAAAAAAATAAAAAATTTTTTAAAAAAATTAACTACAACAGGCTGTTGCAGTTAAAAAAATTAAAAATCAAAAAATCAAAATAAAAAAGATACGACCAATCCAGAGAATAAGGTAAAAAATAAAAAAAATTTAAAAATAATTCAAATACTACTATCTAAGGGATTTGCGCTACTTGCGAGACGCTAATTATTAACAGCTCATTAAAAGCATTAAGTGCGCACGGGGCATTATACCGTCAGCGCTCTCTGCCCTATTGACACGTGTACTTTAAACCTTTTTATCTCGACTCTCGCGAGGAGACCAACGAGTAATTTTCAATCTCCTCCGTCTGAAAGTATACGTGTCGCTTATCCACTTTATTTCCTTTAATCGCTTATCCACTTTCTTTGTCCGTTTACCCGAACACTCCTTTTCCCCCGCTCGCTGGATTGACCGATTGCCTACCATTAAGGATTTAGGAGATTTTCATAGGGATCAAGGGTACCAGCGAGCCTAAAGAATATTGGCTGGAATGAAGTTCGACGGCCCGGGGCTAATTCGATGTGAGGGCCTCTTGTGTAGAGCAAGGATCAACCCCCGAGTCTCCAGCCTCAGCGAGAGCCTCAGTAAGTATCTTGCTTTTGCTATTTTAATTTATACTAAATGATATCTCTTTCCCTATCCTTGTAGAAAGCACAATGATGAGGCACTATGTTGCAAAGCTTTTCAAATGGGAATTGGCGGACGAGAAGGCACTGACGCCTGAGGATGTATCAGACGATCCTTCTTCCGGATCTATTGCTGAATCTGAAGGTATTGGCCCAGAAGTACCTTTAGCTGAAGAAACACTGCTGCCGGCGGAATCTTCAGCACCGGTCACTACCATCCCATCAGCCACCTCGAGCCAGACACCGCCTGAATTGTCTGCGTCGGTGACTAAGACCATTGACAGAGGCCAAGGACCAGAAAAACTAGAGGCATCTACAGCGATTCCCGCAGTTCCACCAAAACCAAAATCTGCCAGAAAGTCTCCAGGATATGAAGAAACCACCACTGCATCCCCTCCACCCAAACGCCGTAAGCCGGGCTTGCCGGCCATAGAAGAAGAAGAGGAGGAATGTCAGAAGGCACCTAAGAGTGTGCCACCAGTGTCCCCTGTAACCCAACCTCCACCACTTGAAGTCCCTGCGGAGAAGCCCAGGTGCATCAAGAGGCTGGCCTCCAAGGGCAAGACCCCCCTAGTCGTGACAATCGAAATAGCTCGACAGCGCAAGGCTATGCGTGAGAAGGCGGAGGCGGCCTCTATCAAGAAAAGGATTGATCGTGCTAAGGGACTCCCCTCTATTCACATCTAAGAGCCCACTGATCGTAGCCCCCCAGACGATGATTCAAAGTCTGAAGAGGAAGAAAACCCATCTGGCCCCTCCTCGTATCCTGCAAGGGGCGTGGAAACGATCACGCCCGTTCTCAGGGCTATACTACAGACCGTGCCCCCCTCTTTCACAGAATAAGTGGAGATAATAAAAAAGAGAGGGCTGGATTATATTGCCAGTTTGCTGGGAACAGAGATGCCCGAGTTAATCATTCGACATTATGAGACATTGGCCAAGATACATTATTCCTAATTATGTGCTTTTGTTTTTTTTTTTTTTAATTTAGATATTGCATTATCTTCACTCTTCTTATCTTTACTCTTCTTTCAGGGGGCCTCAGAAAATGTAGTCTTGTCCCACCAAATAGCAAAGGATCGGGAGCAACTCCAACAGCGGGTGTCCCGGTTGGAGAAAGAGAAGGATGGATTCCAAAGTATAGCTTTTGCTCAGGCCAGATTCACTGTTGATCTCCGGGACCGGGTAAGTCACCTACTGGATCATTCACTCTCTTTGGAAGATCTCCTACACCGTACCCAGTACCGGGAGAATCTACTGGCGGACCAAAATAAAAATCTCACTGAACAGCACCTTCAATTACAAGCCTCCTCTTCAGCCAAAGAAAAAGAACTGACTCAGGAGGTCCAGACCCTTCAGGAAGCTCAAGCTAAAATGTCTACCCGCTTCAAGGAAGAATCAGAGAAATTTGACAAGCAGGAGGCAGAGCTTCAGAATGCTACGGGGGTAATCGACGATTTGGTGAATGACAATGAGAAGCTGAAGAAATGGGGCCACACTTGTCTAGAGCAGCGAGATGAAGCCTTGTTAGCCAGAGAACATGCTCTTAAGTATGTGAAGGAGTAACAGGATGGCGAGGGGGCTAGGTGTACCCATATAGAACTGGAGTTTAAGAAGAAGTATCTTAAATCTAAGGAATACTATGACTTGCTTGGTAAGCAGGCTATCTGACAGCTGAACCAAGGAATGCTCGGTTCAACAGCACAAATGCAGGAAGCCGATATACTGAAGCCCAACACCAGTCTATCTTTCCACAACCACATGAAGATCTAGAACATCTTTCTCTAGAAGAGCAAGAACTATAAATTGTATTGTCTTATAGCTCTTCTTTAAGTATCTGCAGAAGCTGTAACATTTAACCCTTGCCACTTGACCCGAAGTTGGGTCTTAAAACATTTGCATTCACCCAATTGCGTGAATTGCTTCATGTATATTTTTACTTATGTAGCCTTGATGAGTTTTTCTTGACTTTTTCCCAGTAACATAGACTCTAATTTTGGTCACTGTTGTATTGGACACGAATGCTCTAGCTTAATTGCTTCATGAAGTTTTCTTCTTAAGGTTTTATATCATTTAGACATTTGACTGACCTTATATGTCTGCCTTAATTACCACACACATGTATTTTTGCCAAAATACATATAAATTTTGTTAATTTAAAAGTAAATATCAACACCTACGTCCATAGATGGCACTGCGATGACAGTGTGGCAGCCAGCTCACATTTAGCTGCTACAGCGTTGTTGCAGCTACTTGGAGACTTAGCTGCCACACTGTATTGTAGCTACTTGGACACATGGCTTCCCTTGGTGGGACACCTACCTCCACAGATAGCACTGCGATGAGTGTGTGGCAGCTAGCTGTCATTTAGTTGCCTCAGCGTTGTTGCATTAACTTGGAGACTTAGCTACCACGGCGTATTGCAGCGAATTCGACATTTAGCTGCCACAGCGTGTTGCAACTAGTTGGACACTTTGCTGCCACAGCGTGTTGCAGCTAGTTGGAGACTTACCTACTAGACCACATGCACCTTGTAGCTACTTCGCCTGTGTTTAGCCTTGGAAACATCGTCTCGGACCTGACTTCCTATATTACACTGGCCGAGATTTACAAAGATTTTTAGTTTTTTAGAGTTAGGCCATAATTGCTTTTGCGTCTTCCCTGTTCACCGACCTATTGTAGTGGTTCTAGTTCTTCCCTATTCAGTTTAATAAAGTGTTACAACAAGGAAATATCACCATCAGAAATCTCTCTTTTTGTTCTCCATAATGTTATTTTTTTACCTTTAGCAGTGTGAAATAATATTAACAAACTATGTTAAAAAATAGCAATGGAAGATTCTGGTTTAGATAATGAGGAATATATCCCACAAGTCAGTGAAGATCGAAAGCCCCGGATAGGGATGGAATTTGCATCAGTCAAGGAGGGATTTTCGTTCTATAACCAGTATGCACGTAAAGCCGGTTTTAGTGCGAGAATAGGCAACATCAAAAAAAATAAGAAGATAAATGAGGTCGGATGGAAACAATTTGTGTACTTTAAAGAGGGACACACAGATAATAATAGGAATAAAGGAGGACAAAGTATAAACAAAAAGGAAAGAGAGCATGGCGATGTTAGGACTGGATGTAAGGAAAAGCTTTCACTTGTTAAAGCATATAGCGGGCCTACTTGGCTTTGTTGGTACGCGATCGTGCGTATTCCGGATGGTATTCTTCCTACTATGGTTAGTTGCGCAAGCGGAAAATACAAGTAGGAAACTAAAACTAAGGAAGAAGATGCAAACCACAAGACTCGTTCGTTTACGAGGTTCAGACATTACTTGCTCCTACTCCTTGGTGTGTCCGTGAGGTGGACGAGTCCCGCGATCCTTTGGTGGATCAAGCCCCGGAGAACTTCCTGCTAAACACAACTTTCTTATTGGAGGAGAAACCTCTCAACAACACTAACCAAGACTCTAGGGTATTTTGGCTTTAATGACTACCAATCTAGTGCTAACCACACTAGAATTCGTCAACCTTAGCCAAGCACCCAAGCTTGGCTTATATAGGCAAAAAGTTGAACACACTCAGCCTTTTGCCCGCCATCGGTCGCCTGCTCCAAGCACCAGGCGACTGGTCACTCAACGGCTACTCACAGACCTCAACGACTAGCAGAACGGCTAGTTTCTGTCTTGCACCAGTCGCCTAGTCAGGGGACCGTCGACTAGTGCAGGCGACTAGTCACTTTGGTCCATTAGACCAATCTTTCTGTGAGGTTTGTTTTGGGCCATTTTTCACATACCAGTCGACTAGTACAAGCCATCAGTCGACTGGTCCCGAGTGTATCTCATATTACACTCAATCTCTCGACTCTCTTGACCTTCCTTTATAATATTGACTTTTTGCCTTCAAGCTATCTTCCTTTGGCTCACGTCCCAAGATGCATACGAGCCCGTGACTCATCTCCTCATGTCATCCTTCGCGTATGCCTCGAAGTCTGCTTCCCTCGGCCTTGTCCATGCTGCCTCGTCGTCCACGGTCCCTCGGATGCGCCACCCTTCTCCGGACTAAGGTCGTCAAGCAAAGTCTTCCTTCATCATGCCAGAACCACACTCCATAGACTTTACATGTCAAGCCTAATTGGGCTTACATGGCCAAGCCTCCATGCTTGGACTTGTACAGCCAATAACCTGCTTGGGCTTGCATCTGCATCTGTACCCCTGCACACTCCACATGCATATCAGTACACAATGTAAATCCTAACTTAAACTTTGCCTAATAGCAAAACCTTGGGCCATAACGATTGCTCCAACATATTGCACCAACAAATATAAACATCTCTAATCCCTCGTATTGAGTAATATGTCGAGAGCATGTTCATTAGCTCCAATTATTCACAATTACATTTTATGTACTAAAAAAAATATAACTGGTTGACTAGTGAATAAATGTCAAAGATGTAAATCAATCTTAATCTTCCTTTTTAGCTAAAATATATTCATTCTAATCAGTCGTTTTCTTAATTATGCTTCATAGACTGAATCATCCATAGCCAATAGGATACATGATAAAGTAGCAAACATTGATTAGAACTTCAAGTAGATAGTTAAATAGTCACTTAGGGTAAAATTGAGATTAACTTATAATCTCAAAGGTCTCACATAGTAGAAAAGTAGAGATTCATTCTCCTATTACGACCCTTATTGTCACTATAGCACATATGATATGAATCATATGTTTCGATGTTTTCTCTTTATCAATAAAGAGTGTATGTTTTTATCAAAATTTAACATCATATAAATTTTAATCTAGTCATACTTAATGTCTAATCTGTTGGAAATCGGTGACCGGCTAGAAGGGGGGTTGAATAGCGTAACCCAAAATCGCTCTTCTTCCTACAATGTTAGCGCAAGCGGAAATACTAAAACGAATAACAAAAGGAAAAAAAGACAAGCTTACATATCGATTTATGTGGTTCAGAGATTGTTTGCTCCTACTCAATGACTATTTGTAAGGTGGACGATCTCTATCTGTCGGTAGATTAATTCCCAAATTAAAAACTTCTGGCTAGCACAATCCTCCTTGTCGGTGGAGAAACCTCTCTACAACCGTAATAAGCTCTTAGATTTTCCTTGGCTTGGAAGACTACTAATTAGGGGTTGACCACTCCTAATTTTGTCACCAAAGCCAACCACCCTAAGCTCCATTATATAGAGCTTGGGGAAATCAGCAAGCTGATCTAGTCATTACCAGTTGACTGGTCCATGCGCAGTCGACTGGTGGCTATCTAACGGCTCTCTCAATGTCTCTTTACTAGTCGACTAGTCCCAACACCAGTCAATTGGTGTCTCAGCCGTTCGAGCATAGAAATATTCTATGAGTTTCTATGCCCAACCCCAGTCGACTGGTATAGGTACCAGTCGACTGATACCCGAGTATAATTACTCTGCACTCTTACCCTCACGACCCACTCGACTCTTCTTCGCAACCTTGACCTCTTGCCTTCAAACCTTCTTCCTTTAGCTCTCATTCCTCGGATGCATTCAAGCCTGCGACTCGTCCCCAATGTCATCCTTCATGTATGCCTCGAAGTACGCTTCCCTCAGCCATGTCCACGATTCGTTGGATGCTCCATCCTTCACCGGACCCAAAGCCATCAAGCTGAGTCATATATGTATCCTGCAATCCTGCACAACTCAAGTACAAGGTAAACCCTTTACCCAAACATTAAAACACATAGTCCCACGGACCCTTAAGATTGCATCCAACATAATCCTGAATTTAACTTATAAATTTTGATCTGGCATTTAGCAGATTCAGTAAATAGTAGGTCCATTTACTCTAATCATACAAAAAATGGTCTTTCTTTATGGGCATCTATGGTAAATACTTACAAAGTTTCCAAATATCTTTTTAATTAGATTAGATGAATTGTTTTCCGAGTTTGAGCTTCATGAACAATCTAATGCTACTTCGACCGAGAAAGGTATTGCCTTTCTTGCAGCTTGCAGGAAAATTCAAAACTAATGAGTCATAGCCTAAATTCTGACCCAAACCCCAATCTGAAGAAGAATTGAATTCTGATGACAATGAGATCACCGTCGAACTAGTGAACCTAGTTTGGAAATTATGCAAAAAGAACAAAGGGTTCACCAAACACAAGATCAAAAAGATGATCCAAACAAAAGATAAGAAGTCAAGTCTGAACACAAGTATATAAGGCAAATTAGATGTAATCTGCTACAATTGTAAGAAGAAAGGGCATTTCAAGTCAGCATGTCCAAACCTAAAAGGAGAAAAGAAGCAAAGGAAAAAAAGAAGGCCCTGAAGGCTACATGGGATGAATTGTCATCAGAAGAATTGGAAAAAGAGGAACAAGCTCAAGGAAGCTTTCTTGCACTCCGGCATGGGAACAAGTGGTCAAAACCTAGTCCGAGTCTGAAATCGGAGCGGAATCCGAAGTCAAATCCAAATCTAGCCACGGATCCATATCCATTTTCGAAGGGCCAAACAACAATGTAAGTTTTCCTCTAGTAGATAAGTTGTATAATTTAATAAATTATTTGATGCGTAAATTAGATAAGTCTAATGTTTCAGTTAAGTCACTCTAAAAGGAGGTAACAACCCTTAAGAAAGTGACAAACCTAAGTTCTTTGATTGATCAAGTTCAAAGTGGAACTTCAACTCAAGTTCAACAACTTGAGGAAGAAAATTCCACTTTGAAAAGTCAAGTAGAGTTCATTGGAACGGTTTACCTTGGGTTCCAAGAATCTTGATATAATTCTTGAAAAATAAAGGGTCATATACAATAGATCCAGACTAGGATATAAAGCTAATTCTCATTTCAAATCGTATCTATCAATTGTAAATAGAAATAAAAGCCAAGTCCAAGCATAAGTCTCTAGAATAAGCTTGATTAATCAAGTTGGACTAAACTAATATTGGATCCCCAAGGATCAAACTCAGTAACTAGATAGACCATATCGAAGTTATGATTTAGGGGAAGCGAATAGAAAAATTATTTTTATAATTAGATAAATTTGATTGATTGCTTGATTTATTGGTTTTATATGCATGATTAGTTTATTATCTGCTTAATTTAGAATGGTTAGATAAGGACTTAGGCTTGATTGAGATCTGCTCAACCTAGTACCAGGGTGGGGCGAGATTAAAATACATTAGGAAAGTTTGGTCTAGAAGATTAGTAAGGTAAGACATACCCTATTTGGTCTACTTAGCTAAGTAGAACTAACTGAAGCTAGTTCGCCACATCCTGGACCTATTAGACCAAGGTTTTTTAATAAGAAAATTAAAAATACAATTTATTAGAAAAGGTTTGTCTAAAAGTTGTCACTGTTCTGATACCCAAGAAGGCTCTATGCCTTGCCACATCATGGAAGCCAATTTTTCAAATGTGTATTCAATTGACTGACGCTTAAACCTGATTCTAACTCAAATATCAATCAATCCTTAGATTTCAAATTAAATTAATGAAGATATAAATTAATAATCATCTCACAGTACCTATAAGGTTCTCTGTTTGAAAACGTAGAATGTGTGATATGTTAAGGTTAAATTTATTTTAATTAAACCAACAAATATAATCTCAAATCAACCTAATTTCAATTTAATTCTAATTAATCAAATTTCAATTCAACTTAAGTTCAATTACACTGATTTTAACTTAATCTTAATTAATCCTATTAATTAACTGAATATCTTCAAAAACTTAATTATGTTTTAAAACTTAATCATTTTCAAAACTTAATTATTTTTAAAACTCTATCATTTTAAACCTTAATTAATTTTTCAAAACTTAATCATTTTCAAAACTTAATTATTTTTAAAAACCTAATATTTTTCAAAACTTAATTAATTTTTTAAAACTTAGAAAATTTTTCAAAACTTAATTATTTTTAAAACTTAATAATTTTAAAACTTAATTATTTTTGAAACTTAAATTAATTTTTCAAAACTTAAATAGATTTTTCAAACTTAAATTAATTTTCAAAACTTAAATTTATTTTCAAACTTAATTATTTTTAAAACTTAATTAATTTTTCAAACTTAATTAATTTCAAACTTAATTAATTTTCAAAACTTTAGGTAATTTTCAAAACTTAATTAATTTTTCAAAACTTAATTAATTTTTTAAAATTTTAAACAATTAATTACACAAAAGTCTTAATTAATAATGGTATAATTGATAATATTAGTTCTATTAACTTAACTAAAACCCAATACAATATTCTAAACTAAACATATTGAAGTAAAATACTACTTTGTAAGGGATCATATAACTAGGGATGATCTTATACTAAACTATGTTGAATCTAAGTCTAACTTAACAGATATTTTTACTAAACTCTTACTTGAATCTGAATTTAGCAGACTCAGAAAATAATTAGGAATATATTCAGTAAAATAGTTAGATTCTAACTGTTTAGTTTCAAATTCAAATTGGTTTTCAAAATTTATGATTTCTTTAAACCTATTTTTTTTCAAAACCTATATTCAAGTTACATTCAAAATTCATTTTTTAAAATTATAGGTTAAATCTTTATTTATCTTTTCTTTAAAAAATTCTCATTTTACTAGTATTTCAAACACTGGATTTAGTTTAGAGTTTTTCCCTAGAAAGCATGATCCTATAGTTTAGGCAGCCAACATCTCACATGTCACGCCCCTAGAGGAGTCCCTTCTAAAAAATTTCGACAGCATCTCTCCTGTACGGGTGACAATACGAATCCAGTATACATATCTCAACTCCTTCCTCGGCCACACACGGCCGGAATATATATAAACAGGAAGTAAAATAAACAATCCACGCAGTTTATATGATCACAACCACGCAGTTTATATATATTCACAACCACGCATTT
>JBAMIE010000029.1:2199330-2212529 GCA_037177295.1 Kaempferia parviflora | reverse complement strand
GCATTCAACAAGTACCTCACATCTTCATCTTGTTTTCCCTTTTTCGAAGTTTTAAATTCTTTCTTCAAATACTACCATCATAAAATTTATATTTTTCCTTTAAAAGACAATTCAAATAACTATAACTATTTGATGCAGATGTACACACTTACTGCTATGGCTTGCTTCTTCATTTTGTTAAATTGTACACTTCTTTGAGCCTCGTTCTTGGCCTCTTTTTCAGGAGTTGCTTTTGGAATTATAATAACCTCTGTAGTCCCTTCCCTATCATCCAAAGCTATTTTATCTTTTCCCCAGTCAGGACCAGCTGTAGATAATGCGATATTCTCCAAAGGCTTGCTAATCTCTATCTTGGTTCTCTTCTTTAGAGGTAACAAGTTTTTCTACACAGGACTATCAATAGGAGTATCCCTGTAATCATACCGACTCCTATCATGTCTTATATTCCTTGTTCTATAAGCAACTGGTTCAGGATAAGGATCTATTACAGGGTCCCTTGATTCGGCAAAGATGCACTGATTCTCTATTATTCCAAGTAATTCTTTCACCCTTTCTATTAGCAGATTGTTCTCCATTATTAGCTCCTTAATTCGGTCCTCATTATTATTACATTTAGGGCATTCCCTGTCAGTTGCAGATCTGCCTTCATTATGATGTACCGGTGATGTCTCTATTGGATGTGGAGTATCATATAGCTGAGGGAGAAACTCTACCAATGTTTTCTCATATTGGGTAGGGACTAGTTCAATAATAATCTATCAGATTATAAAAAGTTATTTAATATTTGTAATATTTAATATTTGATAATAGTCTTAGATATTTCCTGTTCAGGTGATACTTGCTCCAATAATGCTCTCACCTTACTAATATGGGAAGAAGTCAACCTCCACTTATTTATTCTTGGCCCATCAGCATTATATGATTTTTCTATTAGGACATGCTACAAAAACCATGCCTACAACAGTCGAGGCAATCTTACATACATAATCATATCCAACTAAAATTCATATTTAGCATATAAAAGTAACTTACAGCCAAAAGTCCAGCAAATCCCTTGAGGTATGGAACTGAATATGTCGTATGGAATGTCAAACTTGATGCAAAAAATATCTCCGATTGTAGGTAATTGGAGAGCCATAAATTTATGAATTGCTTCAACCCAATTGAAGCTACTTAGATTTTCAAAACCATCTACAATATCTATAAGACCTAAAGGGACCTTATATGTACTCGATGAAAATAAAACACAAACAAATATATAAAAATGTATAATTTATAAAATACTAAAACATCAACATCTACTTATACTCTACGAGAATAGTGTTTAAGCAACTGCTCAATTCTTGATCTAATAGGTTCTTTTTAATGGGAGAGGTGATCAAGAAATAGGTCACCCGATGCATTTGTTGAGTTCATAGGAACTGAAGCATCTTTATCTGAAATACCAAGAAACAGAGATACATCTCTTCTAGTGAAAGCTACTTGGACACCAGAAAATTTAAATTTATTAGTTTTCTATTCACCACTTCTAACTCTCAAAACTAGCACATATACCAGAAAATATAAATCTTTGCGCTGCTGAATCCTAACTTTGAAATATATTAATGAGTATACCACGAATTTGCTGAATATCTTGTATGTATAAAAATACAGCAAAAGGGGATTGTTTAAGCAGCAATTTGTATCGATCATGTAAACGAATAGACCCTTGGTCTTGTCCTTTCATTGTTGGATGACCAAAAAATTCATTAAAGTGACCTAACATACTCGTCCAATGCAATTTATAACCAACATCAACTGATGACTGGAATGTCATTACAAAATAACATTTTGTTAGCTAAATAAATAATTATCTGTATGGAAATATTATTTTTATATGATTAGGACGATTAAGGCAAACCATAAAAAAAAAACCAGCTATAACTTTATTCCGTAGCTAGTTTGTAAAAACTAGCTAAACGATGTAACTGGTTTTTTGGAAACCAGCACCACGTTGTAGCTGGTTTGCAAAAATCAGCTACAATGTAACTATTTGTTAAAACATGTTCAGAGGGCTTACCTTCTTTGCAAAATACTAGTATGATGGTGCTGATTTTTGTAATTCACCGCATATAAATTCCATTAACAAAAACACCCAACATACTTTTGAAACTCCCGTCGAAAGCGTCATTCCAGTCGAGAAGAGGAGGGAGTTGTATAGTACAGTTTGGACGATATCCCAACTTCCGAACGTGCGAGTTGATCGTCGAAGAAAGTGGACGAGGAGGGATCTTGAATTTTGAGAGAGGAACGAGATTAGAGAGAGGACGAGCGTTTAAGGTTAGGGTTTTGAAAGTAGGGATGTTGCGCCAGCTGATCGCTGAAGATGAAGGGACGTGCATCGGAGAAAGGGAGGTGAGGTCAGCGAAGAGAGAGAGCGAAATTTTGCTGCGCGCGCGTTTAAAGCGAAGAAGACGGCGTTGGAATTTTTTGTCCGAGTCAGTGTGACACGTCGGTCGTCACACATATAAGGGTGAGCAAGGTAAAATTTCTGTATATATATATATATATATATATATATAGTTTGTTGATTGGAGTTGGAAAAAAGAAAAGTCTTATGGCATTGCAAGTCTTCATGGGTTTAAGCAAAATTGCTAGGACTGCCATCCTTCTCCATTTTGCAAATGGCGAGGACACCACCATCCAGCACAATAAGTTTGCGACTTCCCCTTTTGATGTGTAGCGAGCTTTCGCAACCAATGAGCAATGAGATTCCATTACTCAAAGCAAAATAAAGTGCATGCATAGGCAAAGTTTTCACTTCATGTGCTCTCTTTCTACGAGAGCAGAAAGCTACAAGTCTTCCTCCATCAAGCAGTCACATCACGAAGAAAGCGCATGAGAATGTAAATCTTCACGTGTACATGAGTGAATTGGTAAGACTTCAAATTATAGTTTCCTTAGTGGCTCGATCGAACCCCGGGACTATGGTGTAGTGGTAAGGGTGTTCAGTTGTCTCTTAGATATTCACGGTTCGATTCCCAGATACGACGTATTTATAGGAATTTTTTCTCCAAATGGGACTTGCAACTAAGGGATGCTGGGCTTCTGGACCGTGTCCACCGCTAGCGCTTCCCGATTTACTATTTTTCATAGTCAATTGCATCTCTCGAACATCACCTAGGTAGAATCCTTACCACTTGAGTCGATCTTTCTCCATTAAATTTAAGGTGAGAATGAGGAATCCAGGGGAGTAGGCTCTATAATTTGCTAAATTGTTAAACTGCCATTGTTTAAAGCTCAAAAGAAAGGAAACAGCATTCGTACGATTGTATATAATGGTGTGTAATTAAACTAGGGGCTGGGTTTTGGTTAAATCAAGAATTTTATCCAAAAGACAACAATGGTCCTAGGATAAATCCCTTGATTTAAGGTGTATTTAAGGAAGAAGAAAAGGTTCTTGGTGCCTCTTTCAACTAAATTTTTATGATATAGTTCCCTTGGTCTTCGTTGTCTTTGTAAGAGTACCCAGTTTCAATTAAATTTTCAGACGTATAGGGGAGTTGGCTAAGTATATGACGAAGCCTTTGGAAGGTAGAAGCAGAGCTTAAAGTCAAGACATCATTTTCTTGCCTGTTTAGATGTGTACAATTTGTTGCAGGCCAACATTAGTTGCAACTCGAGTTGAAAAAAATTTGGATTTCGTTTAGACTTGGTACAAATATAACACAATGAACAAAATAACTGAAGCAAAACCGTTAAAGGATTTTCTCACCGTTTAATTCAGATGACCTAAAGGTCACAATAAACTAGCTGACTGATGATAAATTCTAATCAATTCAAATAGGCATTGGCAAACTGCAAATTGAAGTGATCAGAAACCAGTGAATTAATGGTGGATCTAGTTGATTGATCGATGATCAATCAATAGAATAGTAAATGAAGTTTGAAGTGTTTAAAGCAATATAGAAGGACGAGCAAGGGCAGTTCGAAGACTAACAAAATATTAATTGTTGTAATCTTTAACCTTTCTCTTGTAATCCGTTAGCCTTTCTCTCAACCTCTCATTTTAATTCATATTGTTGTAATAGGTTTCATTACCTCCAGAGGTTATTAGCAAAGGAGAAATAATGGTGACTCACTAGAAGTCATCGATTTTGTTAAGTAAGAATGAGGGTTCTCAACCATATTTGCATGCTTACATGAGCAATTGCAATTTGCAATTTGCAATTTGCAATTTTTATGTCTTCATTTTCGCTACACTAACTATTAGTATGACCTCGCTAAGCTATTAGTAAGGGCAGTAGAAGTTTATATTTACAGAAATAATCATTATTTACAATCTCTAATTATCTAATCATCCACCGCATCAGCCCTAAAATTTTTTATTTGCCTTGTCAGTTAAATTGTCCTCCTAAGACCCACCCAGTGGCCTAATCTTCTGACTCCTATTGCTCAGTGCATTCTTTGCTCTCTTCCTCCTACCAACACAAAAACCCAAACCATGCTCAAATTGATTCTAGTGTGAACGGTCAATGAAGTGGAATGCAGTCTTTGGTACAACTTCTGCAAGTATATTTTAAATTCTAGCTGCAAAAAAGTATTTTTTAAGTGTTTGTGAATGTTAAATTCTACTTTATCTTTCTATAATTTTTACTAAAAGTTAGAAGTAAAAATTTAATTATTTTTTCTATTTTTTATTTATTTATGATCTAAAATTAAAAATTAACATTTATGTCCTTAATAAATTAATCATTTTAAATAATTTCATCACCATTTTAAATAATATTTTATATTTTTATATAATTTACATTTTCATAATTTTTATATTTTTTTTGTGTGTATTTATATAAATTTTGTCATTTTTTATATTTTTATTTTTATTTATTTTTTTCAAACATTTATGTTATAAAAAACTTAATTTTGATACCATATTCAAAATATTTATTAAAAATATTATTATCATTTAACTTAAAAATTAAACTGAAAAGTAATTATTCATCAAACACTCAAACTTTATTTTATATTAGTTTTTGATTTCTATTTTCAAACATTACGTAATTTAGTTTTTTATAAATTTCAAAATAATCTTTATAAAATCACTTTTAAATAATTAAAAACTCTCGCAAATACTACCCAAATCTTGTCAAACATCGTTGTTTTTCTTACTCTTATGACATTTTATAATTCATTGGTGGCAAAAGGTGAATCGCTCGCCCCTAGCGTCTCCGCCAATCCGTCCCAAGGCCAATACGAAGGAGATAAATCATGGAGACTACCAGCTCAGATAGTGACTAGTACATAAGGAAGGGCATTTTATAATTTATGATTATTGTGAGATTGGATGAAACTAATTAAATTAAACGGTCTTGACTTGCGCATCTCTGTCTTGGTACCTGCGAAAATGTCATTAGGATACTGGATCACTTGAGACTCTCGAGCTTGAAGAATGGAAGATAACTAACAACCAAACACAAACTAATTTTACTTTCATTTCAAGATATTACTTCACTAACGCTACATAGTTAATTCTAAAATGTGGTACTGCCACATTAGTGGCCCACTCACACCATTACGAGAGAATACATAGTAATTCAAATTGACAAGTACATACAAAGATAATAAAATCTCCTGTCGAATTCAACCCCATCACTATAGTCATTATCTCATACACTTAATCGTACACTAAGTCAGTTCTGAGCCAATATTTCATATTCTAGCCGTGATTGAATAGAGTTTAACAATTCAAATATATATCAATTCATGTACGTGTTATTTTATTCAATCTTCTGTACCTTAACAGACCATGTAAAATTATTAACAAATCACTTCAACCTTTTTAAATTGGCTTTACCATGCAAGGCTATAATAAACCAAATAATGACGTCATTACAAGGATCGAGGGGATAAAAGTAACAACAATAGATGCTTAGAGAATATCAAGATGACGATAACTTTAAGACCGTTCTACCAGGAAATTGAATTTGTTCACACCGTCTTAGGACAAACACACTGAAAATCACGAGGAGACAGATTATGCACAAACATGTAAAAGTATCAGTGTCTTGGTTTTAAATTCACAGTGGCATCTTCAATTCACTAAGCAATTGAACCCCATGAGCAAGATTGCACCATGTTACGAATGTCATGCTTGGCGAACCATGTTTTGTTCCATCGGCGGCATCATAACTATTACTGGTTGCAGATTGAATCCTGGATGGGGCAACCTTCGGCGCAACTCACGACCTTCTTGGCAAAGGGAGCATACATGACATGACAAATGTGTGGCAAAGTCACAAACTTGTTCGAATGCCTCGAACCTCTGTTTGTCCTCATTCAGTAGATTGCAACCCCCACAAGATTTTGCGAATGCCTCAAACTCTCCCTATATATTCACAGAGGATACAAGAGAGGCAACTTTAGTATTCATGATGTATACATCAAATGGAAGATTGTGTGGAAAAAAAATATGAATTAATCTCTTTAGCAAACACAAAGAATAACCATAACCCAATGATGATACTAAAAATTGAACTCTTACTACTAGACATAAGGAACTTAGGGAAAAATATGCCCTAAACCATATAATATGAATGAATATTAAAGAGTACTATGATCAAATATTTTTATCAATACTTAAAAATGGATGGTGTTAGTTTTTTGCACTCAATTTTAGTTAATCATCAAACTATTTATCCATAATTTATAAATAATCATGGATATTCTATTGTATTTTCTTTCTTTCATTTTTAAATATGGACTCTTATCTCCACTGTAGGGAGGTCATCCTTCCTAAAGACAAGAAGTACTAAAATGTAAAGCACCCAACATATGTAACATGTAAGGGATAAAAAACTATTGTGACAAAAAACAATATATATAGCCTTATAAAGAACTCAATGGACATATAAGATCCAGATAAAGGACTCTAAATATCTAGAACAACTATTGGTCAACAATTAAGATGGATATAAGCAATAAACACATCTTAGTATTAGCAAAGCAGTACCATGTCAAATAAATATCAATTTATCAGAAATAAAAGAATATTCAATAAAAATATTGTTATAGAGAAAAAAAAAATACCTCAAGATTGAATCTATGACGAATGGCGGTTCGGCTACGATGAGACAGCCATGGTGCAAGGCAATTCCAACCAAAGAGGCAATTCCCAGCCAAAAAAAGACTAGTATAAGGGAAGCAATTCTCTGCAAAGGACCCAGGAACTTCTCCAAGTCTCTCCATATTACTTCCATACAGCACACACGGAGCAAAGGTTCCTAGAAGACCTAAAACCATAATTAACATGAGATGAGATGATTGGCATTATATCAGGTAAAACAATCGCCTCGCATCTACATGTATTTTTCCTCTTCTTCTCTTTTTGATGAGCTTTATATATTTAATCCTATCAAGGGGTTTGGTCATTACCACAAGGCCAAATGGAAATATAGGAAAGTTGGTAAAAGAAATATAAATGCAATTAAGACATAAACAGTGATATAAAAAATAATTGAAAAAAAAAAATCAAGAGAAGAAAGAAAAAACAAAGAAGCCGGACAGGAAACAAGGTAGGCCTAGCCCATAGGGAAAGCCCCAAGCGGACCCACCCAGCCACTACAGTCAAGCCCAGCATGAGCCCCCAAACACCCCAAAGAGGTAGTACTATACATCTGGCCATGCGTACTATACATCTCCAAGACTGGTCGTGAACCTCCCATTGCCCCGGCCATCTAAGGCAGGTTTTCGTCTGCCTTGGAGGTATGTGAATTAAGGGGGTGACTCACTGAAAAGGGCACAAGACTCAGATAATAACAATTTCTAATTTTACCATTTCTTGATGTTCCGTTGGTTAAAATTTCAGCAATAAATATCTAAAAGCTTATATTAAAAAAATGAAGGATTATATTGAAATGTATATGCAAGTAATATATACACAGAAATATGTAGAATCACCAAAGATTACAGAAGAGGAGAAAGAATGCATGATTCGGATAAAATGATTTATCCTTTTTCGATTTCTTGATTCAACGAGTTCGTGCAGATTTTAGCAATAAAAATCTAAAATCTCATATACAGAAATCAAGGATGCTACAGATAAAAATTTGTAAGTCTCCAAAATTCTGCCTAACCCTAAAAAAGTCAGCCCTCAGGAAGGCAATAGAAGTTCCTCTATAAGATCATAACGGGTCACTCGCAGAGAGTTCCCAACTATTAGTACGATCTAATAAATCAGTAATATGTTAATCGAAATATGACCTCAGAACGACAATAATCTATCAATATATTGACAGAAAAAACTACAATTGAAGGCTACAATCAAGAGGGGGAAGAGATCTTGAAACATACAAACTTCAAGATCGCTGCTGCAGAATTCATCGTTCCGACCGAGGCAGTCAAACAGCCCGGAGCTCCACTGGGCGCGGGGTACGGGCTCGCCGATGACGCTCCCGTGCGGGACAGGGAGTGCCTCGGCGGCCCATTGGGCTTGCCCCTTCGTGGGGACGGCGGGCGCCGTCACTTGTGGCACGGGCGCGGGTGCAGGCGCGGGCGCCGTCACTTGTGGTGGGGATCGTTGCGCCTCCGCCGGGGCCACAGGAGGGGAGGTCGGCTCCTGGCTGGCGCCGTCGATGTGCTTGAGGAGAGGATCGGACTCCTCCAACTTGGCCATGAGAAGGACAGAGGGAGGAGCAGGAGGTAGGTATAAAAAAATAAAGGGCACCCAAACCCTTCCTTCTTATATCGATCGATTGTGTTGTGTGTTTCCTGCTACGTCAAAAATAGGGATTGAAACGAGGTTACATTATGGGTGGACCAGGACCCCCAAAGGACATGTGGCACTCTATTTTTAAAAATGTTAACTAATCAATTTGAACATATTAGAAAGCCATCTAAAGTTCCTTTGTTCGATTGATTGATTACGCAAACAAAATAAGGGTGTCCGACTTTCCCCAGTCGTTATGTTATGTTAACGGTAAAATTTCTCAGTAATTTATTTTTTTTTTTTAAGAATATGGGATTATCCATTGAGTCTGAATATTGAAGTTGCAACGAGCTGGATAATATTGAGTCTGAAATGATCGGTCTAGTTCTATTAAAGTTTTCTATCGACTATCAGGGTAAATCAGGAGGTAATAGCAGTGGGCAATAACAGTCCAGCATCCCTTAGTTACAAGTCTCATTTGGAGAAAAAATCCTAGCCAATACGGCGTACCTGGGAATCGAACCGTGGGTGTCTGGGAGACAACTGAGCGCCCTTACCACTGCACCATAATCTCGGGGGGCACGCATCGACGTAGATAAATCAAAGGGTACAAATTCAAATGATATTTAAGTTATCAATAATTTTATGAAATTTGCCCTCCGATTTCTATACGATGGTAAGAGATAGGATGATTTCTCGTACAATACGAGTTCGAACAAAGGGTATCTCATACGCCCGTTGTATTCGAACCACTTGTTATGCAGGGCTAACTCATCTACGCTTTCTAAATTTATTGTGGTGGCGGGTAGGAAACTTTCATAGGGTCGAATAGGACATCTCTGAGATTGATCAGTTCAAAACATTAGATACTAGATTATCACACACACACACACACACACACACACACACACACACACAAATTTGTTACCCTGCACACTCTAATATGGGCGATCGTGGGTAACAACAGACGTGGAGAGTTGACGCGGACAAAATCCAACATATTTACTCCTCTTCAAAAACGCGGGCTGTAATTTTGATCTCTTTCTTCCTTTGTTAACGTCATTGGTTTTCAAAACCAAAGTCCTAAACCCTCTTCCCCTCCCCTCCCCTCCCCCGCATCAGACCCTAGACACAAGTCATCTTCTTCAACGATCAACTCGCGTGGAGTGCGTTAGGGTTTTCATCTTATTTGTACTACTCACCTCCCTCCTCTCCTTTTTCTACTCGTGTTTCATAATGACACATTCTTGCTGTAGTTGGAATGCGCCATTTTGATAGACCAACACTACCTGTGTGCTGGTTATCTTCAAAATGCTAATTTTCTTCAAAATCCTTATTTTGAAAGTGACGTCAATCAATAGTGTGTTAGTTTTCTTTCAAAATCGAGCAACAGTACTTTGGTGCTGGTATTGAATAAACAACAGCATGTTGGTGGTGCTTTTTGAAAGAAAATCAACCCATGTGGCATTGTTCTTTCAATACTAACACCAACGTACTGTTGTTCTTTCAATACCAGCACCAAGTTGATGTTGTTCTTTCAATACTAACACCAACGTGCTGGTGTTCTTTCAATACTAGCATCATTGTTGTTGTACTAGTGTTCTTTCAATACCAGGAACCAACATGTTGTTGCTCTTTCAATACCAGCACCAACGTGCTCCTATTCTTTGAAAAATAGCACCAACATTGGTGCTGGTATTGAAAGAACAATAGGATGTTGGTGCTGGATATTATTATTATTTAAAAAAAAATAGCCCAATACAGTTATCTTTTCTAATACATCCAAAGTAAGAAAATCATTACATAAAAAACTTCCAAATAGCATTTAAGCTTGACTTATAACTGGCTAGTAAGTTATATATTGTTTATTCTTCCCCCTGTACTATTGTTTGATTTTCTAAATCAGACATTCTCCATGAATGGAAGTAAGTCATGTGATGATCAGCTATACATTCTCCAAGTTGATGATGATCGAAAATCAAAAATTGTGATGAAATTTTCATCACTAGAAGAGGCATTTTCTTTCTATAATCAATATGCACGAGAAGCCAAATTTAGCGCAAGAATAAGCAATAGCAGAAAAAAATAAGAAAACTATGGAGTATCCTGGAAAAAATTTATATGCTTTAAAGAAGGACATACAGATGGTCAACGGAATATGCAGATACAAGATGATAAAATCAAAAAGATAAAGAGCATGTGGTGAAGTTAGAACTAGATGTAAGTCAAAGATTTCATTAGTGAAGAAACAAACTGGATCTAATTGGGTTATCATTAACTTCATTGAAATTCATAATCATTCACTCTCATCTCCTACAAAGGTGCATTTGCTACGCTCACATCATAGTGTTTCGGCGACAAAGAAATCATTGACTCAATAATTTCCAGAGGCTAATGTGCTAAACTATCAACAAGTACGGTTATTGGATATAGAGTATAGATGCCTTGAGCATATAGGTTGCACAGAAAGAAATATTAGAAACTTCAAGAAATAACTAAGGGATGAACAAAAAGGTATCGATGCTGAAACAATGATTGAGTTATTTGCCTCTAAGAAAGAGAAGAATTTAGGTTTTTTTTATTACGATATTGATTCAAATAATAAATTTTGTAGGTATTTTTGGGCGGATCATATATCAAAGAGGGCATATAGTGTATTTGGTGATGTTGTTGTATTTGATATGATATATAACACCAATAAATATGGATTGATTTTTGTACCATTTGTAGGTGTTAATAATCATCAGCAGATAATTATTTTTGGTTGCAGGTTTTTAAGTGATAAGAAACTGAATCTTTTATTTGATTGCTTAAAAAGTTAATAGAAGGCATGTCTGAAGGTGTTGCTTACATTGATTTGTATCACACATAGATTTATATACGAGGACTAGACATGCCCTATACCCTAGATATAACATTTCGCTTGTTTGGCCTACATGTAGAGAATTTTATTGGTGATCGTGACCGGCTAGAAAGGGGGGTTTGAATAGACATTCATCCTGAATTGATTTCTTCCTACAAGGATTAGTGCCTAATGGAAATATACAAAAACTAAAACACAAGGAAGAAGAAGCAAACCACTAACAAAGCTATTTACATGGTTCGGAGATTACTTGCTCCTACTCCACGGCTTATCCTTGAGGTGGATGAACCCTCAGTCTGTCGGTGGATTAGTCTCCGACAATCTCTGGCTAAATCTTGCATCTTCTAGGTGAAGTAAACCTCTCATAAGCCCTATTCTCCTTTACAAGGTGTGAATTAGGGTTAGGGAGAAGAGTGTAGGCTTTTGGGAGCTTAGAGGCAAAGGCACAGGGGAAATCACAATGTATCAGTACCCTTCTCCATGCCCCAAATTCCTCTTAAATAAGAGGATAGAGTTGAGCACAAAGCCAACTCATCCTGCCACCAATCGATTGACAACACCATCAATCGACGGGTGTAACCGTTAGCTACTCACAACGGCTCTTAGTAGAACCTATGATTCTGCTAACAACTACTTACCAGTTGAATATTCAGTCAACTGGCCTTATCAGCCGTCGAACACAAAACCTTCTGTGCATTTGTGAATTCGAGACCAATCGACTGGCACTTTATAATCATTCACACTCATCCTCTCCCGAGTCGTCCTTTGAAGTCATCTTCCTCGACCTTCGTCCCCCAGATGCACTTGAGCCTCGTGCTTCTCTCCATGCCATCATTTACGTTGCCTTGAAGTCCGCTTCTCTTGGCTCCACTCCGTTGCTCCTTGTTCAGCGGTCTCTCGGATGCACCATTCTTCACCGACTCAAGGACTTGAGCACTTGGATGAGCTTTCCAATCTTCTCATGTGTTTCACCAAGTCCTGTATGGCTCAAACACATATCAAAGTAATATGAAAGTCTAACTTAAACTCTTGACACACACATCAAAACCATAATTGCAATTACAATCTCCCCCTTTTTAATGTGTGGCAATATGTTTAAGTCAGACATAAAAAGTACATGAAAATTAAATAGAAAAGTATGAAGCATAAAATACAACCTCCTTTGTGTTGGCCCTGGGATAGGTTGGCGGAGGCGCTAGGGCGAGTGATTCGCCTTTTGCCACCAATAAAATACAACCTCCTTGATATATGCTCCCCTTCAACTAATGCTTTACTTAATTTTCAATAAGTGAAAAATATGGACAATTTAAAGTTTTTAACTTAAACTTCTCATTTCTCCCCCTTTGATACCAACAAAAAGATTACATCCAATAATTCATGCATACAATGATATCAATTTGACTTAAATTTTGACCAAAATTTAAATCTGAAACCAAAATCAGAATCCTGAATTTTCAAGTACCAGTCGACTGCCCTGCTTTGATTCAAACACACAAAAGCATTTTTGTGTGTTACGAACACTATTACCAGTCGACTGATGTCTGCATTAGTCGATTGGCACAAGCTGACAACCCATTTTAATTTCTGACCCAAATTTCAGAAATGTATAAAAAATTCCAAAAAATTTTAAAAATTATGAAATTTTGAAAACAT
>JBAMIE010000029.1:2169835-2184032 GCA_037177295.1 Kaempferia parviflora | reverse complement strand
GCTCGAGCTCGGCTCGATAATATATTCGAGCTCGAAATCAGACTCGAGCTTGGCTCGTTAACTTAATCGAACGAACTCGAATGAACTTTTTTTCGAACCGAGACCCGAATATATAGCTCGTGAGCGACTTAGATCGTTTACACCCTTAGCTGCGGGCCTGCTACGCGCTAAAGGGGTAGGTGGAGTATGTCTCCGTTGCCTTCTTAGGGAGGACCGACGTGATGGACAATCGGACGGGTCTTGGGGGCAGCGGACTGCTTTGACTTCCGTTGCTTTAGAGAGGACCGACGTGATGGCCGATCGGGCGGGCTACTCTGACTTTCGTTGCCTCAGAGAGGACCAGCGTGATGGGCGACTGAGCGGGCTGCTCTGACTTCAGTTGCCTTAGGGAGGACCGATATGTTAGCCGACCGGACGAGCTAACTGCTGGACCCATGTCGTCAGCCTTGTCGTCTACCGTATTGGCTGCTCCTACCGACTATACTTAAGCCACACGTGGCCCTTCCAACCTCACCGCACCAATTATGATTTTACATTTTTTTTATAGAAATAAAATAATTAGCAGTTTAGTTTCTTATCAGTTTAGGCGAGAAGAAAATGATTTAACGGTTTTTATTTGTTACGATAAAACAGATGGACGTTTTTTTTTTTAAAAAAAAAGTGGCGCTCCGTAGAACGCCCGATTCTAAACCTCCTCAAACAAACCTGTGCGGTGTTCGGACGGTTCCAAACCCCGCCGTCGTTCGTTCCTCAGCCGGTAATGGACTCCGTCGTCGTCGCTGCCGACGTGGATTCCATTCCCCGCCCTTACACTCTGCTACTGAGTCTGACTGAACACGATCGCGCTGTATCCGCCGTAAAGTTCTCCCCCGATGGCTCTCTCCTCGCCTCCGCTTCCGCCGACAAGACTCTCCGCGTGTGGTCTACTGCAGATTTCTCCCTCCTTGCCAAGCTCTCCGGACACGAGGAGGGTATCTCTGACCTTTCCTTCTCCTCTGACGGTCGCTACCTCTGCTCCGCTTCCGACGACCGCACAGTCCGCATCTGGGACGTTAAGGCCGCCACCTCTGTGAAAACGCTATCTGGACACACCAACTATGTTTTCTGCTGCACCTTCAACCCTCAGTCTAACATGATCGCCTCCGGTTCCTTCGACGAGACCGTCCGCATCTGGGAGGTCAAGTCCGGCAAATGCCTGCGCGTCCTCCCGGCTCATTCCGAACCCGTCACCGCCGTTGATTTCAACCGAGATGGGAGCCTTTTAGTTTCCAGCAGTTATGATGGACTGTGTCGGATCTGGGACACCGACACAGGGCGTTGCATGAAAACCCTAATTGACGAAGACGGCCCACCAGTGTCCTATGTGAAGTTTTCTCCTAATGGGAAGTTTGTGCTTGCTTCAACCCTCGATAGCACATTGGTACGACACCTGACTTTTTCTTCATGTTAAACAACTTTAGCTGCTCAAATCAACATAGTAATTCTGATTCCACTATATACTGATTTTTTCCCTGAATGCTGATCCCAGGATGTTATATTTGGAGATTTATAGTGATACACTGATAAACCAGTGAATATAATTTTAGAGAAAAAGGTGTTGGAAAACAAGAATTCCCTAGGACACCACAATTTTATTTACTTATTTATTTATTGATATTCCAAGTGTCTAGGCTTCACCCGAGTAGTCCTGGGGCGTAGACGGCCTTCCCCTGGTTCGTCTACCAGGTAAATTCAGAGCAGAGCTCATGCATAACACCACAGTTTTATTGGTTCTATAGTGGCCCTAGGAGCATAGCAAGAAAAATAACAGATTATGTTAGATGTGAAAATTTCAATCATTAACTAGGAAATTTGATATGGATAATAACAAAATTGGCCTTCTATCAAGGGAAGGGTAGAATTTAAGCTGTAGAAGTAAGATGTGAATATGCTAAAACAAGTAGGCCTAAAATGAGCATAATCATGACTTGCAGAAAAGAGCAACTAAATTTATCCTAAATCCTTATTTGCAGTTATTGTCAATTTCAGTTGGGTCCTGAGCCTCTATCTAAGTTGGATGGTTTCTTTCTTTTGTTTTTTTTTTGTGATCATCATTGTCTCATTAACTTTGAAAAAATAATCAAACAATCAGCTTGTCAATAACAAGGATCGTATCATCAAAAGCATGTGGTAATCTTGAAAATTATGAAAACTGCATATTTTGTTTGATGTAGGTTTTTGTCAGAATTCATTTTTTTTTAAAACTTTATTACTTGTTTAAAAATTAAACAGATAAGTTTTAGATTTTATCCGATAGTGGAAGTTCTTTGTCAACTAGCTGAAGCAAGTTTCTAGATCATTTAATCAACCTTCCTTGATATCACTTGTTGGAGCAAAACCTCAAATGTGTTTTTCACATATACAGTTTCTTTATTCTATTGTATATAGAAAGGTTATGGATTAAGCTCAGCAGATTGATATAATTGCCAATAACTATCGGAATACTCTTGGCAAGTGGTTGTCCTAGCAAGTGTTGGGCAATAAAAATGTCCAAGATTATGACTAAGATGTCAGTGCTTAGTATATATTTGCAGCTAGATAATTTGGAATGCTTTTCACCCGTGGTTGATGTGTCTCATGCATTCACAGCCAACTGTTAAATCTCCCAACTACTTGTGTATTTTTGGGTTAGAGGTTAGCACTGAGTAGAATGTAGAAAGAAAGTAGACTATCTTCCGGGCAACAAATTATTTGTATGGAGAGACCAAGGATGAGGTCTATTTAAATAAAGGAAACAATCTAGTCACTAAGTTCATTCCAACTATATTAACTGATGAGATGTTTCTGGAAGGAAATTGCCATATTCTCTGAGGTAGTCTACTGGTTTGTTTCTGTCTCTTAACAATCCAAGTATATCATTACTTGAGTGGGAACCAATTTCTTGTAAGTTACCTTCATTATCCAATACTACATACATTTTCAAATATAACTGCTGCTTAGTGCAAGCCCCAATTACTCATTCTCTATACATGTAAGTAAATCCTTCAAAAGATAGTTTTAAACTCATTTTACTGAAGGTAATAGTTATCTGAAAAGAACTTGTGGTTGCATTAGTTAATGACAGAGTATGTAAACAAAATCTGTTTCTTTGCTGTAATTTTATCTTATATATTTATTAAGGAAGATGTTACCAATTAATATTTGAATATTGCTACTAAATGTCTTGCATATTCCTCAATTGAGGGAAAAGATTCATGTAGTTCATCCCAAATGGTTAGGACTTATCTATTGATTCAATATTTCCTACTAGATGTTATATGCGGACCCATTTTTTAATCCAACATGGAGCATGAATTTATTTATTGCACTACATACACATACTAAATTTTGATCCAGTTTCAGCATTACACTTGCCAAAGATCAAAACCCATTACTTTTCAATCTAATGCAAATAATTTATCAAAAAAATTACTTTTCAATCTAATGTAAACCATTCAAATAAATATATTTCAGAGCTTTAAAAAATGCCTGCCTTCGCTGTATGTGCCAAGTTTTTGATGCACCTGTTTTTCATTTGGCATCTTACATACATACTGTGCTTACATACTGCAGAGGTTGTGGAACTTTTCATCTGGCAAGTTTTTGAAGACTTACACAGGCCATGTTAACTTACGATACTGCATTCCAGCTTCATTTTCTGTTACAAATGGAAAATACATTGTTAGTGGATCAGAGGACAACTGCGTGTACATTTGGGATCTTCAAACAAGGAAAATGTTGCAGAAACTAGAAGGCCATACCGACAGCATAGTTGCTTTATCATGCCACCCATCCCGCAGCTTGATTGCATCAGGAGCACTCGGTAATGATAAGACAATCAAGATATGGATTCAGAAGATGGAAGACTAACTGATGTTGAGAGTTTGGTGTTTTATGTTTCTCATACTGATCTTCTAAGGTTAACACATTTTGTCTTCTACCTTTTATCTTATAAATTTGGGGATATGGTCTTAATTTGATGCATGTCAAGAGTTGAGAAATTCAGTAGCCATGGCAGCTTCAAAACTCCAGATTAGCCAGCAGATCTCCATGAAATTAAGTTGAACCTTCTGGCCAGAATTATTTAAAAAACCTTTGGTACTCGTCCGCCGCTTAATCTTGATATGTACCCGTTGAATCATGATTATATCTATAAACTTCTTGTGGGTACTGGGTAGACATTCTTTACTCCAACTTTAAATGTTGGATAAATTTTTAAATGCCACTGGTCAGAGCAATCCAGCAAATTTGCACCGGCGAGAAACAGAAACCTCGATTAAGCAGGTGCTGCCAATACCTGGCATCAACATAACATCACGTCATGAACACTTTCTCGTATTTTGGAACGTAAAGATCTGGTCAGGTTCAACCATTGTCAAAGGGTTTTGATCTTGCTCTTGGCAACATTCAGGTTTAGCTGAGATGGTCGAGGGAGCATGTCTCTGCTTGTTAAATGCGTTCTTCTGGATTTCCAGAGCGTTTTCCTGTACTCAGTCTATCAGCCCATTTATCTTCTTCCATGCAGTGTTGTACGGCCTAAGCATCTTTGACCTGTTAATGGAATCACTAATGCTGGATTTTGTCATGATTGGAGTACGCAACAGATGTTCTCAAATTTCTCTTCAGATTTCCGTTTATTCTGGTGATCTAGCTGACTGAGACTGGTATACCGTTTGTTTTTTCACCTTCTATCATTAATCTTATACATGTTAAGCAGGTTTACTACTAATCTAGCATAAGGATTTTCACAAACCAGTAAAAATGCTAGTTTACAACTTAAGCAATGATTTTTTTTTAATCTAGTTATATTATGCATGGTAGCTTGAACAAAGTCGCCATTTCATCTTTAAGTTATCTAAGTAGGCCAATGAGTTAAAACTATCAGATTGCTTCCATTGGGCTCATGAAGTATTGCTACAATGAATCGTGGCATGTGAAATTTACCAGCCTTCTCAACCTAATGATCTTAATATGTTATCACATGCACTCATTCTTAACTGTCTCTGCCTAACCATGTTTCTGAAATGTTCACTCATTTTTTTTGCTTACACGTCAACTCTGTACAGGCATTGCTCAATTAACATGTTTTCATTTGATTGGTTCAATTGACCTGCATGTTCTTATTTGTTTGCCTAGGTTCACCTGCTCTAACTAGTAGTAGTTGCATGAGTTCTTATTTATTTGCCTAGGTTCACCTGCTCCAACTGCAGTAGTTGCATGAGTTCCTCCTATCAACTATGCCTGGCATATGATTAATTGCCCTCTCGAACTTATCATTTCAACTAGACGCATCCCTTTGAGCAATCTAGTTATTCTTTCAACTAGACGCACTACTTTAGATAATATACACTCCTTGGATAGATACATTCTAAATCTAGAGACATAGGGAACATTCATTATACCTTAAAACTCAGAAGAAGAGAGGAATTGTAAGGTGTTTCTTTTATATGAATTGAGAGGTTTTTTTTTTAGGGAATCAATCCACCTCTACATAGAACTATATTAGGCTAAAATGACCCCGGAGCTATGGAGTGGTAAGGACGTTCAGTTGTCTCCTAGATACTCACGGTTCGATTCCCAGCTACGATGCATTTGCAGAGATTTTTCCTCCAAATAAGACTCGCAACTAAGAGATGTTGGGTTTCTGGGCTGCCCACCACGAGTGCTTCTTGATTTATCCCTGTGGCTGGTGGGAAACTTCTATGAGGCCGGGCCGGTCACCCAGGCTCAACGTTATCCGGCCAGGTTAATCATTTTTTTTATATATATTAGGCTAAAATGGTCCCCACATGATGGACTGATGACTAGTGCATGAAGTGTTACCATCATAAGGTCTGATGGTTAAATCCTGATAAAACCAGATGTCTACCTTCCCTTTTGTACTAGTCATTGTTTGGGCTAGTAGCCCCCGTGATTTACTTCTTCCGTGTTGGCCCGGGGACGAATTGACATTGGCGCTAGGGGCGAGCGAATTACCTTTGCCACTATATTAGACTAAAATGGGTCTCTGGGCTACGGTGTAGTGGAAGGGTGTCAAGTTATCACCTAGGTACTTGTGGTTCGATCCTCAGTTATGAGATACTGAACTTCTAAACCGTCCACTATTAAGGATTCTTAATTTACCTTAGTAGTTTGTCAAAAACTTCTGCCGGACCTGACCAATCATTCCAAGTTTTATATTACTTGGTTCAACATTTTGGAAATTAGTCTAATACAGTAGATCCCAATTTAAATAATACAGTAAAGGGTTAGGTTCATCCCTTGTGCACGTTAACCAATAAATCCAACAAACTTGCACAAGTCTTCAAGAAGACTTCGTGTTTAGTTGTATCTAATCAAAAGAGTATTACTAAAATCTAAATACATAAGTAAGTTTTCTCGCTGTCTTACATTTCGTTCGACAATATTTACAAGCTTTCGTTTAACATTTAACAAACTGCTGATCTTAAATTTCAAATAATAATAATGACTTATATTTCCTAGATTGCATCCTCTTGATATCTCAACTACATGTTCTTCGTAGATTATTTAACTAAGCATAAGTCTTGACGATCTCCGAGATGATCTGGCTCAGCTCCTCCGGCGTCGACAACATGGGCATGTGGTCCGCCTCTTCAATCACCCTCACCTCATTCACCGGATTATTCTCGATCATCCACTGTTGGTACGTCGCCAGTAGCCCAATGTCTTTCTCGCATTTGATGTACACCTTCGCCGTCGACGCATATCCCGACTTAGATAAAGGCGGCGATGCCAACAACTCATCGGCGAACATGGAAATAGGCCTCAGAAGCGTCATCGCCAAAGTCAAGTCCCTGATCAAGCTCGGTTTGTTAGAATTTAGACATCATCGTAAAGCATTTCAAGCAGTGGTACTGCCAAGTGATTAAGCTATATATATTCGGATCAAAAGTCCCGTGAATAAGGGGGTAGATCCGCCATTAGACAAAAGGACAAGAGGGGGGACGTAATTAACCTGCGCTGGAGAGTGATTGTAGAAGTTGGCCATCATATTCGGTCCAAATAGCATGGAGACAGGACCATTCTCCTCGTTCCTAACCGATCCAAATTGAGTATCCAACCAAAATGGATTGCTTGGATCATCCAAATTGTGCTTGAAAACAATAAAAGCTAATCAAACACAGATGTTCTCTGATCTAAATTATTAGCGTAATGTTTAAAGCAACCACGCTACCCTTTTATAAACGTGACCGGGGGAATGGTCGGAATCGGGCATGAAGGCGGCGAGGAAGACTCCGGCTGCGACTTTGGCGGGGAACTTGTCCATGGCGAAGGATATATTGATGCCGCCGAGGCTGTGACCGATGAGGATGGCACGCTCGCCTGACGGAAATGAGTCGAGGAGGTCGAGTAGCGGCCGGTTGTAGTCAGTGAAGCTTCGGATGTCAATGAAGCGGCGCTCATCGATGCCGGAGGCGGCAAGGTCGAGCGCAGCGACGCGGTGGCCAGCTGAGCGGAGCAAGGTGGTGAGCTTGTGCCATGACCAGGCTCCGTGGCAGGCACCGTGCACCAGGACTATGTGTAGGTTTGTGATGTTGCTCGCGGCGTCGCCAGCCATGATTTTGAATGGATTTTGTTTTGGTCTTCCAGAAACTTGGATTGGCTGTGGATTCCGATTTGTGAAAGAACAAGTACTTTTTATTTACGCAATTATTGAGTTAAATACAGGGCCTGAAGTTTGAAAAATAATCAAACAAAATTAATTTTAGAAGGGAAGTTTTGAATCAATGTTGAAGTAGCTGCTTCTCTTATATTGCATTAATGACTATTAGGAATCTTGTAATGGAGGCATTACCGTCTTACTACTATTTATCTAATGTTGTAAATTTCAGATCAAATCTACTGTCTCATAATTTCTCTGTCCCTATGTCTCATTATCAATCGGACAGACCAGATCATATCTGAAGGATGAGTACGCATCACGAGGAATTCTTTAGATGTGTGTAGCATCCTCGTGATGTGCACTCATGCTTGAGATATAATCTGGTCCGTCCGATCGATAATGGGACATGAGACCGAGAAATTCTGGGATAGAAGATTTGAGTTGTTTAAATTTACACATACCGCACTTCAAGGAAAGGATAAAAAAAGAAGGGTTCAAATACAAAATAGATAATTTCTGATAAATCAAAACTGATCTTAGACCTTTAATCTGACTAAATCGTGTCACGCTCAAAATGTGATAAAAAAAACTATAATTAAAATTAAAAATGAATATATTCTTCACACATGGCAGATTATTTAATGTGATAAAAAAACGATAAGATTAAAAATAAAAATTTTCTTCACACATGGTATATAATTTAATAATAGTTATAATAAAATATAATACCTGTTTAAAATGTAATTTGATAATTACAATAAAGATAAATTTAATATTATTGTACAATAGTCAAACACTAAAAAAAAAAATTATTAGGTTTTGCGACTGAATATTCGGTCGCTAATATATCGCTAAGTGAATTTAGCGATCGATTAACAACTGAAATTTTTAATCGCATTTATATCGGTCGTCTATGTCATTTAGTGACAGAACTAAACTTTTGTCACTAAAGTTTAGCAATGGAAATATTTTTCTGTCACTAAATTAGTTACGGAAAAGAATTATCTGTTATTAAGTTACGAATGAATTTAGCAATGGAAATTTAATTTTCATCACTAATTTACGATAAAAATAAGGTATGATCTCCCTTATTTGAGAAATTTCATCCTATTTACATTCAATACAATACACAATTCACATTTACATTCAAATTCATTAAACACAATACATTACATTCAACCAATCAAATTCAAATTAATTAATATCCATTCCATTCCATTCAACATTCACAAACAATATCAACAAACAGACCTAAAACAAACTAAAATCCATTAAAATATCAACATTCAGCATTCCATTAAAATATCAACAAACAAACTCAATCAATATTCACAAAACAACATTCATCAAATAAAATTATTCTCAAATAGTTCATATATAACTAAAATCCATTACATCCACTCAAATATAACAGGTCACGGCAGACCACGAGGGGAAATGCACGGTGGAGGAAAGATTTAGGGAATGAAGGTGGAGAAAAACCTTTGCTATTAGTTTTGTTCTTTTGCTCTTGGTCACAACCTTATTACACACGAGCTTAGACCATTGCAGTATTACATTGTCGAATTAAAGTCATTTACTGTCCATTAATTCGTTTAACTCAAACGGTTGAAGGTTACAAATTTCTTCATTAATCATCGATTAATGCATCTGTTACATTTGAGCAACAAGTAAAAATATTCAAATGGTAAAATGTTGATTCATTTGCTTAGACAAATTTTGCTTTGACCAGTTCGACATTCAATTCAATGTGCGCAGATTGTGCTCGCACATGAGTAAACATAGTTCAGTGCAATTTGGGTCCTGGATTTGTATCCCTCCTGTGCACTCACGCGTGCGTGAGAGAGAGCCTCTCCCCGTACATTTGTTCAAATCATCAATGCATGGGCAACAATATAAACCAACCATAGTGCCTTGAGACTACCGATGTGAGACATAACACATACACAAATAAGTCTCCTTCCTTCTTTTCCATTCAAATTTCTAATAATTCCCCACGTGAATGAAAATTAACATGGTATGTGATAGCATTTAGCAGTTGAGTCCAGTATAGAATAAGTAGGTTTTACCCTTTGAACCCTCCCTTGGGAAGGTCTGTTTACTTTAAACACAATGTTTTTGAACTGTTCTGTTATCTCCGTAAGCATTGACATATTTCACTTAGGAGATACATAATACCTTAAATGCAACAAGAGATACAACATTGCTAGGTGAAGCCGCGACCAACCAAGTTCGCGGTCGGGCGAGCAAACGTTTGATCTTAGGCCAGCCAAGCTCGCGGTCGGCTGAGCTCGTATAGTAGAGTTTGTGGCTGGCCAAGTGAGCTCACGTCTAGTCAATCTTGTGGCCGACCAAGCCATCGATTGTGAGGTCGCGAATGACTAAGCTCAAGGTTGTGAGCTCACGACTGGACGATACCTTGCGGTCGGCCGAGCTCTTGGATGGACAATAGCTCACAACCGTGAGGTCGCAGTCGACCAAGCTAGTAGCTGTGAGCTTGTGACGAGAAGGGGAGGAGAGGGTTTAATTAGGGGAGAGGATGTACCGCTTGCCAGAGATCGGAATGGAGAGGCATCAAAGAGGAGAGGGGAATTCGCCCAAGATTAGAGAAGGAAAAATCTGATCGAGAGAAAGAATTTGATCCCTAACTTAGGGATGAAATATAAATCCATTGCTATTTTAGCGACGACATTTTAGCAAAGAAAGTATAAATCCGTCGCTAAATTAGCGATGAATTTTAATATTTTATCGCTAATATTTGATTTTCTTGTAGTGAAGGATATAGGTCCAAACAAGATAATTGTCCTTTTTTTTGCGTGCTTAATGATAAACTGTTAAATGAATATATTGTGATCAAATATAAGGTATGTAAATGTAAGATTGGTGCCTCAGGTTCAATGTTAACCTGAGAATGAGTTGACGGAGGTAAGCGATTCATTTTTTAATTACCACTAAGATTTATGCCCTATGCTAGGGTGCAACGCCAGGTGTCTCCTAAATACTTATGTTTGATTTTCAATTACCATGAAGATTTTTATTTTTTTTTAATAGGATGATAAATTTGGAGGTCGATCGAACAAACCCTTTCAGATTGATCATATAGCTGATGAAAACTCAAAATTCGTGTCGCGTCGTCATTTGAGCTTGTGGTTACTTTTGTTTTGCAAAAAATTTCAATACGGATTTGAGTTTTTAATTTGATCTGACGTATATATACTATTTAATTAATGGAGACGTCTCTCTGTTTCCTTCTCCGGGTGATATATCATTAAGTGCGAGCCATGCATGCATCCGAATTATATTGGATGAATGGTGTGGAGGTGGGTGGGTGCAGATTCCTTTGGAAGTGTGATTGATTAGGTTATGTTTAGTTGTGCATGTTAGATGAATGAACAGGGTTCTCGGTCAGGGTAGGAAAATCTTCCCTATTCCATGCATTATTAATTGTTCTTGCACGATTAAGTTAGTCGGTGATTCTGACATATTTTATATATGTGATTCATGCATGATTTGCAATGGTACGTTATGTATTTGATCTGGATAACATTAACGCGGTTTCAGTCAACAGAGCCTGTGGGTCAGAGATGTCCATTTCAATATTTATTGTGCATAACGTAATTAACCTGTTATTTTTTTTTTCACTGATTATTCCGGCCATTAAGTAAATACAAGAAGAATCACATATGGCTTTTAACGTGATGTAGCCTGTTAACGCTCTTTGTTACGAATGATTTAGATTCATTGGCGAGATCAATTGATTCAGTCATCGACCTCAATGATCAAATGAAAAATTTATTAACAGGAATGGGAGAATGATCAGAGAATTCCAATAAAAAGAAAGAGTTAATTCTCAGTGCGCCCGCCGTCCTAATCCGTTGACTGGGACAGTACAGAGATTTGGGTCATTTGTGCGCTGCCAGCCCAGTGATAGTGCTTATCATCGCGGCAGCCCCACTACCGAACCCTCTTTACTTCACCAACTCTTGTAGTCTCGTGATTTACTTTTTCTTTGTTGATCCTAAAACGGATTGACAGAGGTATTAAGATGAACGTATTCACTTTTATCACACTCTTGTAGTTCTAACGCATCGTGACAACCTATTCATTCTCTCCATCTTGACCATCATATGTCCGGGGCGTTCAGAGACATCCCATTCATGCACATTCATGACGATCCTCATAGGTCCAGGTGCCTCAATTTATTTTTGGGGGTTTAGATATCCAGAGGTATTTCTGAACGTCCAGACCCAAAAAAAAAGTCATCTAAAAGTGTGCACCGAGTGGATGTGCAGCTAATAAATTAGTACAAAATGGGTTATATCAGAACGCAAATTTAAAATGGAGGCGTAAGAAAAAAAAAAAAAAAAAGCGCATATTAATGGCAGTAGCGCAATATATAACAGCCTTTGAGTTTAGTCGGCGTCGCCGGTGACGGTGAGGGCGAGGAGGAGGTCAGCGAAGGCTCTCAGGATGTGCTTGTGCACTTGCTTCCGGTTGAGAGCGAGGTAGCAGAGGAGGAGCTCGTGGAGATGTGGTGCCCCGGCGTCGAGTCCCAGCGCCGCCACCATCTCCTCCATCGAGCGGCGGAAGTCGCAGTAAGGGTCGGTCGAGTAGGCGGCGACGGCCACCGCGCCTCCCGCTCTCAACGCGACCGACGCGGAGTCCACGAGCGAGTTGGACCGGCCCGGCGACGCCAGCAGGAGGCGGCGGGAGGCGATGGCGGAGGAAATCTCGAGCTGGGAGGTGGATGAGACATCGGTCGAATCAAAGACCCGTCCGGAGGAACCGTCTGGGTAAGCGGCCGGGAGAGCGGCGGCGGAATAGGAAGGACGGCGGCTGCGGCGGCGGGAGGAGAAGCATCCGTACAAACTCTCTCCCAGCATTGTTGTTTAATGCGCCTTTGTGCGCCAACGAAATGAACCATTAAATAAGTTCGACCAAATATAAATATTTATATTTAAAAGTAAAAAAAAATTAATGCATTAGAAAAATCATTTTCAGAAGGAAGAATGCTCTTATTTGGATCTGAGAGAGACAAAGACATGTGGAGACAACCCGAGCCTCTCCAATTTGGATCAGCAACAATTGGCTGAAGCCGAATCAAATCAAACACTCACATGAACTAAAAAATCAATGCGTTTTCTATGACGGAGATGTCTGATGAAGCTTGAGTGCTGTTCCACGATCGATGATAGTGACTGAATCGGTGATGGAGATACACGCATGACGCGTCGCAATATAGTTATTGCGCCACCAAGGAAAAAAATGAATAGTTTTCCTTCGAGAGATTAATTTTTACTGCTATTTTTTCTTAATTCAGTCGCAATTATGACGACTTTTGATCAAGATTCATCTTCAAACAATATTGTTATTGCATGATTCACATTAAACCTTAGCCATGAAATTAACAAGGCGATGTCGATATATATATAATTAAAGATGCTCAGCACAAGGTACACGCCATGTTCTCTTGTATAGAAAATGCAATAATCGTTTTCCATATATTCCTCATAGTCACGATTCATGAAACAGCGAGTACATAGCTTGATCGATTCATTTGCCAAAACAATAATATAAAGTACTGGAACATGGCACCAAAGTTAATGAAACTTCAATTGGATTAGGATGTACCCTTGTTAATTAAATAACTATGCACGATCACTTTGACGATCGGTTTCATGCATATAATTTATGATCCAAAGTACCTCAACAAATTATTAATATCACTTACTCCACCTGTACTGATTGATTAGTTAGCTTATAACATTCAGAATGAGATATATATAGAACTACAGGAGGAGGTGATGGGCCAGCATTTTGGAGAAAGCTTTAACCGCTGTTTCAAGACATGGCCCATGTACCATGTGCAGTACGGTATACATAGGTACCATGTTGGGATCAAATTAGAGATCGCTCGAGCTTGAGCACCGGCTGATGGTATCCGGAGTTACTTCCATTAAGCACTAGCCTCACTTCAAGACTCACTAATCTTCTTTCTCGAGCACTCGAGTACTCGGTGTTTGTCCAATAACATCCCATTTAAACTCGGGTAAGTCACTCAGAATATGTGCTCCCGAGCACTCGATATATGTTCATCCAATAACATCCCACTCAAACTCGAGAAGGCCTCTAAGGGTCTTCACTCCCGAGCTTACAGCTAACCGAGCGCTCGGTTTCGCTTTCTGACAGCAAGAATCCTCTCCCGAAGTACTCGGCTTTCATCCAAAGGAATCCCACTCGAACTTGGGTCATTTCCTAAGCACTCGACTCCACTCTTGACGGGTCTTTAATTTGCTCCCAACACTCGGCCTTCGTCCGCAGCATTCCACTCTAACAGGATAGGATAGTGTTTATGTTAGAAATAATTCAATTGACAGTAATAGGATTGAATAACAATCTATTGCACCGAAGTAAATAGCAGGATAAACAACAGATAATGAAATAGTTAGAGATCAGAAAATTGTATCTGGTTGAAGCGTCGGCACGCCGACTTTCTTTAGAGAATTTATTGCCGCCCTATGGTGCAAAGGCTCTCCGGCAAGATTCCCCCAAGAT
>JBAMIE010000029.1:2118415-2133839 GCA_037177295.1 Kaempferia parviflora | reverse complement strand
AAATCGACAGAAAAGTTGTCTGTGCCGAAATCGACAGAAAAGATGTCGGCGCCGAAATCAACAGAAAAGATGTCGGCGCCGAAATCGACAAAAAAAAAATATCAGCATAGAAATCGGCAACAACAGCAAGCGACGATAGAAAATTAGGTCAGAAAAAGAGAATCTGGGTCCGATACCATATAGAAATTAAGAAGAGGAAAAAAGTTAGCTATCTTATTAAATCTCCAAAAGTGCATGAAAAATAAAAAGTATAAATCTTTATATGGAGAATATAAACCAAATCTAATAAATATATATATAATTTAACCGTTAAGTAATTTAGGAATCTTCTTGTTTACCTTAAGTTTAATTTTGGTTTAGAATTTACCTATTAATTCCTAAAATTGTAAATGTTATTTTTTCCCCTTTTAGCGTGCAATTAGATTCTACGTCCTGTTGATCTAGAATGGACTGAATATCGATGATATCATAAAAAAATAAATATTTTACTAATAATAAATTGAATATGCAATCAATTTATTTTTATATTTAAGAAATTTGGAATATTCCAAATTTAATTTTGTATAAGAGTCGGGGTCTCACCGGCCAATATTGAACATGATGGGTTTTTCTGAGAAATTGCCTAAAATATCGGCGTAATCTGGACGGACTGGGTGAGCGTGATCACTTCACGTGATCACTTTTGACACCGCTCGCCGGGCCTTCTCCCGCTTCTGGAAACCCTGGAGAAACCCTCGCCTTTCACTCTTCATGGAGGGGATCCCGATCATCTCCATCTCCGACCTCGTCAAGCTCGGCCGCCCTCTTACAGGCGCTGCCTGCCTGTGCCCAGCGCCATCGGCTTCTCCCCCGTCCAAAAAACCCAAACGTGACGTTTCCGATGAGATTCCTGTCAAAATTCCTCTTTTCGCTGACCATTGTGAAAATTCCAACCCTGGCACCTTCTCTCCCTTGAGCCGTCCCGTGATCATAGTCGGCACCGTCGAGCTGTTCCCTTGGGATGTTAAGATTTCCCTCGGCTGTCTGAATCATTGCTTCTCGTTCTCAGATGGCTCTTCGAGAGTCTGCTGCTACTTCCTGGATTTCGACCTCAGGATCATTGGCCGCAAAGTTAACATCTTGGCGTGGAATTTCCTACCACTCAAGCATGGTGATAGGGGAGTTCTTGAGGTGATCCGATGGAGCTACACAGATTTTGAAGCGGCATTTGCTTCTGATTCGTTACCGTCTATGGTTTCTGCTTGTTCCTCACGAGAAGCCAACATGAAGAACCGTGGTGGTGCCTTTGGCATTCTCAAAGCTGTTAGCTCCATCTTCCGTGTACCTTGCACGAAGGAAAAAGAGGATAGCTTGAGAAATTCTGGGAGAAACCTCATGAGTAGAGGGGACTCGACAGGATTCCTTGTGGAGATACTTACCTGTGTCTGTGATCTTTGCAATGAATCTAGTTTTGTAGCAGAACGTGATGACCATCATCTGAAAAACAAGGGCTGCCATTCCTTCAGTAACCCAGTATTTGTCTATTTCATGCAACCTGATTTTTTATGGCGGCCAGCACTCTATAGGTTGATTGGGAAGTCAATAACTATTTCAAGGTTGAAGAGGAATTTGATCGTTGTTGGAAAAGTGTCATATGAGATGTTTGTCTCAACACCATCAACTATGGTATCTTTGACTAACCTTTCAGCAAATTGTATTTTTGAAGAAAGTTTGAAAAAAAGTGATGAAGGCATGTACAATGGTGTTGTTACTGGAATTTACATGAAAGGAATGGTCATCGAATTGGACGATAAAGTCTTGCTACTGATTCCTGATCCTCCACAACATTCTTTGAGGATAGGTGCCATTGTGCGTTATAAGCTTCTTCAGTTATTTTTGTATCAAGGCAATTCTCGAATTTAAGAAGTTTGTCATGATAATGCACTTTTGTCAAATAATTAACACATTTTCACGAGTTTGTTTTTTGTTATTATTAAAAATTCCTTTCATTTCTTTTGATTGTCTCCTGTAGCTTCCTCAGCTCCATTTTATTTATAATGTAGTTCCTAATTAGTTAAAATAACATAGCCCTTTATTGTTCACTTCAAAGATTGGTAAAGCTGTATATGAATTTTTCTCTAATTCTTCTACATCATCTACCTCCTTCTGTTGTTGACTTTTCTTCCTTCTATAGGTTTCTGTTAGAAACTTCCATTTTATTCATGTCAAGTATTCCTGGGCCAAGATAATTCTTATTGGGGCATGCGTGAAGACATGCATCAGTGTCAAATCCTTTTCCATGGCTGATATAAGGCAAGACATGATGGTTTTTTCCTTTCCTAGATTTTTCTTTTATTGTCTTCTTAGATAACATTCTTTGTCTTTACTTATTTAGGTCTCATTCTAAATCCGAGGGTTCAAGTCTTTTGGAGAGGTTTCTTGAATCTCTAACATATTCAGCTAAACTTTGGTAGGAATTCTGAAGAAACAGAGGTTTTGCTTATCATTTTCTAATTGCTTTTTATTCTACCTTCTGCTTGTTATACTGATTTATTGTTGGTTATCAGGCTGTTACTTCTGGTCTCGTGTTTTAAGAAAAAATTTGGTGGAATATTTTCTTACAAGGATATTTTGGGATCAAAGAAAGTAATTCCTTTCTGCAATACCATCTCATGTTCTAAATTGTAGTTTGTGATTGAGTTTATTTACATATCATTCTTTAGCTGACAGTCTAAGTGTGCAAGGTAACATCAGAAGGAAGGATTTGCACAAACTTATGCTACAACATTGTTGCCTCCTAGTGCCTTTGAAACAAAGGTGAATCTTGTCAGTTTTTATTTCCAATATAAATGCCTGAGTTTTATCTGGGCAAAGTGAGACTAAAGGCAAAATGATTTAAATAGGCATCACTGATATATACTAACATATGACTTTACATAAAGTCCCATATTGGGGGATAGAATTCATCTAGTTGATTCAAATGGTTGGGACATAACTTCATTGTTCTACTACCAGGATTTCATATAGGGGCATTGACTTGGATCCAATTGTTCTGAGTAAACTGTTGATTAAATTACTTTTTCCATCTGTTTTTCTTGGTCAAAGACCATAAAATCGAGTTTTGTTATTCTGTGGATTTATGACTATTAATTTCAAATTGACATAGACTATATTTAAATCTTCATGAAAATCATCACTTTGGAATTAGGTCGGGTGATTCATGGCTATAGCCTATAGCTTGTTGGCTTACTTAGACGATCATACCCAATAAAGTCACTTTCTATATGATGTTATAAAACTGAAATTTATTTCTCATCCATAACTCTTCTTTTCTCCATTAGGTTCTTCATAAATTAGGTTTCATCTAATTTGGACAACTAATCCTTCTCAAGTTACTTCTTCTTTCTATTGTCTGAGTGGCTGCAAATTTTTATCTTGCTTGCAGTCAGGATTGTTTACTAATTTCTGCAAACATGGTCGGTGCAGTTACCAAATGGAAAACTTATCATTCCTTAAATTGGTAAGAGTTGCTATAAGAAGTCAGATTAGTTATTTGTTAATAATCTCTCTCTCTCTCTCTCTCTCCAGGTGATACCAATATCTAATCTCAAAAGTTGGTGTGAAGCGTCTTGGATTTCATTGCTACCACAAAAACACAATCATAATAACCAATTTGGAGAAAGCCCATATTTTGAACAGTTATACCACAGAGAACCGTTGAGCAATGACATGATTCGAAGAATTTTTTCAAGTGATGATATGAGCTTTGTTTTGGTAGGCATGTTGAAGGTTGGTTACTATTTCTGTTTATCTATTTGCTTTTCCCTATTTTTCTCAGCATGATTTGTATGATTAATGGATGGACAGGGGTAAACCTTTCTAAGTCAAATAAAAGCAAATATTGACAGGCAACTTTTTGGTAACCATTTGTTTGCTACACTTTGGATTTTTATCTTGGAATTTAGATCTTGGAGTAGCTTACTTTTGAGATGGAGTTGGAAATTTAAGTGCACACAAATAGATTCTGAAGATCTTGGTAACATATTTAGTTTCTTATTCGAGATCTCAATTCACAATCTTTGGTCCTCTTTGACAGATAACCTATTCCTTGTATACAGATTTGCAAAGATAGAATGTGAAAAGAACATTTCAATGATATGATGTCTAGTCAATAAAGGGATAAGATTTGTGTGGTCGATTCTAAATAGTGGAGATAAACATGACTTTACGACGATATTTTATTTTTCTTTTTTTTTTCTCATATGACCCAAACAACATTGATTTGATCATCTTTATTGAAATACAAGATCTCCCATTTCTTGATTATGCTATTTCGTGAATTCATAAAATTGAAATAACCAAGCATTTTCTCGTACATATTCTGAACTTCACATGCATCTTCAGATTTCTCCATATTCAGGAAGGTTGCAATTAACTGATGCAACTGGAAGCATTGATGCTGTGGTGCCAGATTTACCATTGGATGTGAACTTCCAGGCCGTTTATGAGGTGTAACACATTATTATTCTTTTGTATTTCCTTCATAGACAAAGATTAACAACATTTGATGTTTGTGACACCTATTCACACGTATGCTATGGCTAAGCAAACTGTACTATATCCTCTTCTATGTTATGAGATTGTATTATAATCTTTAATATTCATTTTGATTTTCTTGAACACATTTTAATGTGTGAGAAGAAAATCTGCAGCCTTGCTATCGATCAATGATTTGATGACCAAAGAAGGGAAAATGTAATAGGAGGAACAAGAGTTGGAAATTCAATATTTGCACAAGCATGCTGAGAGAGAGGGAGTCTGGTTGTATAAGTCTTGTGATATTTGCTGGGTGTTATGGCTTTTAATATCCTAAGTAACATAAGTGGTAGGGACACAAAACTATGGAGGAGTTTAGGGAGAACCTGTGGTGTTTAAAGACAGATAATTAACACTGAATAATGTGTTAGAGAGGAAAATAAACTAAGTGGAGAAACATCTTCCATATTACAAGCTCTCCTAACTCGAATAGAATGGAAAAACTAAATTATGAATTATGGATGTATTAGCCTTCAGTTTGAGTTTTTGTAATAATGGTTAGTCATCAACTTTAACATGGCATGGTATTAAAGCATGGTATTAAAGTATAGTTAGAGTTTGTCTTGATTCGAAGGACTTGCTTGTAACAATATGCAGCCACCAATTGAATACACAAATCTGTAATAATAATAAATGTTGGAAATATCATTAAATAAGTTAAAATATGCTTATACAAGAATGACTCATGCCTACAAACATACTTGGACTCATGCTGACTGAATATAACGGGACTCATGTTGACAAACGAGAAATATGCAAAAACTACAAATGCACAAAGGAAATAATCCGTGCATAAAGAAAATAAAAGGACACTATAAACCTGTCTTCAATATAGGTTGTCAGAATCTTTTGAGTATGATCAAATTTGAAACTGAAGTGCTACCCCAAAACATTGCCTCAAATTTATGAACTTAGAGGTCAATGGAAAAGTGGAGCGTGAATACACAAGCGCAACGAGCGAATCGCCTTTTGTCACGTGAATACACAAGTGCAAAGTAGGGTAAGAGAGGATGTGCATAATAAAATATCTCATGGAAGATAATAAAAATATTGAGCATCTTAGCTAAATTTTATATTCTTTTAGCGTTAAGTAATCATCAATCTATTATGGTTATTTTTCTCTAAATTCTTTTAGATAGTTTCATTATTTTCGCATTTTTCTCTTAGAGAGCGGAGAACTTATTATCTAGTAAGTAAAAGATGCATCATATATAGATCGTGACGACTCACAATTCATCTAGGACGGAATGCATCAAATATATATATATATATATATATTTATTTATTTATAAAGGGTAGACAATTCACAATTCACCTAATAAAGAAATGCACTACAAAGGGTGAACAACTTATATAATCTACCCAGTGAGAAATGGGTTGAAGCCTATACTATATAATGCATGTGAAAGGACCTTAGGTCCATTTGAGTGTGGAAATGTGACTCAATACTGTGTGTATATATAGTTATATACCAATTGTTCTCTTACTTTGATGCAAGTATATACACATTAATTTCACCAATTTCATATTTGCTTATTATCTCTGACCATGTATCATAATGAATTCTTGTTTCTTTTAGTTACTCCAATTAGCAAAGTTATTACCTATACAATTTTTACATGAGATGTTCATAGGTATTCAACAATAAAAAAATCGAGAACAGTGCAACTAACAGATAAGTAGAAACGTATGGAGTGAATAATAACTTTTGAAAACAATTCCTTCCATGTGTATTACCTGCATGTATAATATTCAAGTATGGCAAGATAAAATCATATGCAGCAAGAAAAGAAATCAGTTTTCAATTATATTGTTTAACCCCATAATATATTTATTTATTCCCCATTTCATAATTAAGCAAATGTTTGATTATCCCCTTTTGGCAGCATTGTCTGTTCTCATAGCTACTTGGTTAAATCTTTGTTTTTCAATTAGCACTTTGATCTTTACAAGGTAGCCTGGTTGGTGCTGATATGATGATTTCTTCTATTTACCAGGTCAAAGATTATAAGCTGGTAATTGAAGGTTCGTCAAAGAAAATTTATATGCAGCAGCAGTATTTGGATGAACCACTCTCGTGCAGAACCATACTTCAGCAGTTTTCTCCCAGAGCCTCATCACAGCTTGTGGTTTATGTTCATTTCTATCTCAAGAAGTCAACTTGCATGCATTTCTTTCAATTTTCTACTTACGTGGACAACGGTGACTCCTTGAAATGTAATAGTGGTGAAATGTTCCACCTATTATATGTCACACACAAATTTCCTGCATATCACAGTGTATATCTCTGAATCACTAGGACACTCAAATATATTTTTTAATGGCAAGTAAGTAAGATATCTTCTTTTTACTGATCATACTTGATCTGACCATGCAGCTTCATGAGGATGTCAGTTTGTCAAACAGCTCTGGTTTGTTTGCTGAGGCTTTTATCTCGCCTTATAATTTGATTCCTTATGAGACAAGTAAACTTGATCAATTTGCAGAAATTTTTCCCACAAATCTAGATAAGAAGTCTGATTGTATTGGTAAGCTAAAAGAAGCATTTGATAGTAAGTCCAAACATCTGGAACATGTTCAACCATCAAATAACTGTCAATTTTTTTTTTGGTTCAGATAATTTCTTGAGAGAGAATTATAGGTCCTCCCAGCTTCCATGTTTGCTTGTGTTGAGTAGAAGCAATTCTCAGTCATTTCAGTTTCCATTTTATTTATATGGTGCTCGTGGGTTCAAAGACAATGGCATACTTCATAATCATAGTGATTCAAAAATCTTGTTAGAGTTCAGTTCTAACAACTTAGACAAGTATCAGGTATACTTATGTTGATTATTTTTCTTGATAAAACTAGCACAAAAATATTTGCTACTTTCCTGAAGAGATGAATTTGATAAGTGAACTGACTTTTCAATTTGCATTCCAGATGCTTTGTGTAGGATCATATTATCTTCTGAAGTGCTCAGGAAAGGGTCTTCACTGCAAATCAAAAGCCTGTAATCATATAACACAAGTAAAGCCCCTTGTAATCTCTGAATCAATTATGTGGAGGCTTTCGATACTATTTGACAAAGCAAAGCATCAGAATGGGCAATCTCAACATGTTTGTTCTTGTGTTTCTTCAGTGAGAAATGATAAATGTTTAACTGAAAATTTTTGTCAACTTGAGCAAACATTCCTACATTTTAATGATGCAACTCATGGACTTTCTGATGTTCATCTGCATATGTATAGTGAGGCAATCAATCAATTGGAAGAATTGGAGTCCTTTCTAAAGAGTTTTCACAATCTTTTTCCTTCTTTGGATAAAATAACAACGGTGTCATCATGCATCCAACAAATGATGGCTCAGGCTGCTCTTCCGTCTGGAGTTCTTATTCCAGCCAATGAATTGCCTCAAGGAAATCTGCTATCGTTAAGTGGAAATATTGTGAGTATTTCCATCTATGACTTCAAACCTAAATGTGCATGCTCTGGTTTCACAGTTTGTCAACACTGGAGTATATGTGAAGTCTGTATGCTTGTAAATGATGATTGTCATACGGTAATTTCTTGTCACACTCTCATCATTGATGTGGCTGGTACTGGTAGTGATAGTTATTTTAATCTCAGGTGCGGATTCGTGGTAGCATAAGCAGATATGCTTATCCTATTGGATTAGGTCATGCAGTGAATGCAACCTTCCACAAGGTCCTGCTGACTCAGTAAGCTTTCTCATAGAATTTATTGTTCAATTATTTTGCTGGAAGGTCATTCATAAGCTATGGTATTCAAATTGGAATTTTTATTGTTGCTTTGTATGGTGCGTATCCATCACTATTATGGATCCTCTAGTAGTGACCTAGCTACCCTAAAGTGGTGGCTTATTGAACTGTGTGACTTTTTAAATACCAGATTATCATCAAATTTTCTGGTTTTTTACCTAAGATCTTATTTTTCTCAATTAAGAGTGTATGATTTATCAGCATACTATGTTCACTTATATTTGTGACCTTTTCCTAGAAAAAAAATAATTCTGTAATTCTACTGATCTGCAGAAATTCAAGTCAGACAAAAGAATTGATGTTGACCCCAATGTCATTTATTGTGGTTAACACCGTGAAGGAAATTTTCCCTCCCGTTAATGTTGAAGGTTTGATTCAAGAGTCCAGATGGAATATTCCACATGAAGTATTCATAAATGCCAAATCAACGTCGTGTTTGATCTCAAATGTGCTGCAGTGCACTGACAGTGACCTCATCCAACTTAACTGCAGGGTAATTAAACAATAGTTACACTGCTTGTACAATTTGGTGTCAATTTTATAGCTTATAGGGTTTGACAACTTTTGACTTGAAATTTTTATTGGTTTTGTTTCTTGCTACTTCCCTCAGTATCTCATTCATGCTTTCAGAGACTAACATAACGCTCCTGAGTCTTGACTCTTTTGAATGTTGGTGCTGTTTTTGTGCCCATGTGTTCTTTTCTCCTTGGTCGAAGGCAGGTTTTGAGTATCATTACATTGGTATTGGAGAACCAGACACATGGACCTGTAATGTCGCAACCTGTAGGCTATCCCAAAATAACAACAGCAAGTATCCCTCTACTTGGCTTTCTAGTAGGTGAGATGCATTGAACCTTTTCCAATCATCATGTATTTTTGATAATAGAAATAGCAACTTATTCTTTTCTTTACTATCATTCATGTATGCTAGGTTTACATCTCTTGTTAACTTCTGAAAAATCCATCTTATGTAACTTGGATGTTGGAAACGGGTACAATCTTCTAGCCTTAGATTAATCTGGGTGATGCCACTTTCTCTGGATGTTTTGCATGGTATCACTTACTAGAATTGATGAGATGTTAGGTAATGTTGCAAACTCTTGCATTGCTGTATCAATTATGTGAGCCTTCATCATATTTTTTTCCTTAGATTTCAAGGACGAACATGCATTGCAGGGGTTGGCATGAGCTTTACATGCTGGATATACAATAAATTGTAGTGAATTAGTTTACGACATTCTACTGAATATTTGTCTATCTGTACAGATGATGGATCATCTTTATGTTCTTGCTGGGCTGACTATGATCGAGCTGAGACATTGCTTCGGCTACATGAAACAAGTCAAATGACTTTTACTAGCGATAAGATAGTAAGAGGGCCTGAAAAGAAATATTTGCAGCGTACGACTGAGTACCTTCTATACAAGATGCTTAAAAAGCATCAGAGGATCATTGTTAGGACCCATGGTGCTGCTCCTGACTTGTCCTGTGTAGACTTATCATTTTCGATTGACTCGGGTCAGGTTTTCAGTAATGCAGAAGAAAAACTTCTGAGGTCCATCATCATCAATGCATGCCATTCACCAACACTTGTCAGTTCTCTTACACTTCCTATAGTAATCTTTTCTTCGAATATAAATTTGTTAACTGTCTCACTAATCTAGACAGCATAGCATCTCTTACTGATTTTCTGCAATTTATTTACTGATATTTCTGCATTGATATGCAAAGTCCCACATCTATTCAATCTAATTGGCAATGTGCATCCCGTTCATTTGAGTTTCATTTATTTAATGTTATTGCTTGTCATCTCTTTGTAATACTTATTACCTGTGTAAATCTAGGCTGTACACTTTTACGCAATACTTATGTTATTTAGTGTTCAATTTGCAAGAAATATTATCTCAAATAGTCGCACCTCATATTATATGGGTCCAAACGGAACTTGCACGAATCATGTGCAATCTCATGCATTGCACATGCTGGCCATACGCCATCCTTGTAAAAAAGATATTTAAAATATTTATGTTCGAACACAATTCAAATACTTCTTTGAACTCAAATCATTCGGATATTTAGAAAAGATAATTTTCATTCAAGGCTTCTAGTTGAAAATGCACCGCATCCCCATTACATCTGTGAATAAGAAAATGAAGAAGTATATTTACTCAGAAGTCATGCATGGGCTAGTTAAATATGCCCAAGGCAGGCATTGTGTTAGGTAATTTAATTCTTGTCATCGATTGCATTAGGAGGTGGAAGAAGAATACAACTTTTAGTTGTGGAGATGTAAAAAGTGCTTGATTGGATTAACATGTGCAACCTATGGGCACTTCATACATCGACACATGCATTGGCTGCCATGTGTTGTTTAACAATGATCTTGTAAATCATTGGGTTGATAGAGACAGGAGGGCACACGCTTTTAGGCCAGGTTACATTTCTGTTGTGGGACAGAAACGGAATGTTTCGCGGAGTCAACTATTGACAGCAATCAGGATTCCATCAGCCTGCTTTGACTTTTGAGGAATCGGTTGTTGATGACAGCACAAGGTGCTATTAGCTGCCACTTGATTGGCAAAGAGAGGCCATGTCCCGATACACAAATTACAGCAGTCCCCCAGAATGAGATCAGGGAAGGCTACAGCCATGAGAGAAGAAAGAAAGGGATTTGGGTATGCAAAATTACAGCAGTCCCCCAGAATCAAGGTGCTTTTATATTGAACTTTGGGCTCCACTGCCTATTATATGCAAATGTCGTATGTAAAACTTATAGTAGGAAACCAATCATAAGACTAGATTATGATAATATAGTACTATGGTCGATTAGGATAATTGGGAAGTTTGTTGGGATCAGGATTAACTTCCTAGGACATCTAACATGTGGAGCTATGCTCCCAAATTTGACTATCCCGCTGAATTTTGCTAAGTCTGAATGGATGCCATATCTTTTGACAATCCATCCTATATAATAACTTCTGTTTTTTTTCCTTGAAAAAAATAGTTCTTGTTTGAGCCTCATTGGTCATGAAGTAATGAATATTGGGTATAATGTTTTTCCTACTATCTTCACTCTTCCTCTGTAAGTTTTCTACCAGAGGTGAACTGCACTTTTCGTAGTACGAACTATAGTTTTGTCTATAAGAACTGCTATTAAAATTTAGGATCAGCATATTTTTAAATGGTAGGGGCTGTTGTATTGTGGTGGTTGCTGGAGATTTGGAGTAAACATATATTGTTAAATAGTGCTAAATATCGTTTGACTAAGTTTCCTTTGCTGACAGAGTATTGCTGGCATAATGATGAATTCAACTTCCATATTCCACGGCAGAATGGAATTTCTTGAATATCATCAAGCGTTGCAATCACTGCCGCATTTGTGGGTTAAAGAGGTTGTGCACATTGATCCGATGCACGAGGCAAGAAGCGTATGGGAGAGCCTACGCACAACATAGCATATGCTTCACTGTAGCTGGAGATGTTCATTTATCCATTTGAGATCATAAGAAGCTGAGTGGAAAACAAAGAAGCTCGAGTGTGGCATCTTATTAGCTTCGATATAGCTCCTACTTTTGCACCATTGGCTGCATTGCTCATCATGAACCTAGCAGCAGTTTTGGGTGGCAAAAATTTGAGTCAACAGGTTTGGAGTCCTTTCACAAGCTTGTATCATCACCCATCGGTTAAGAGATGTTTGGATAACGAGAACATCTTGGATGTTTTTTTTTGACAGACGCTCAAGCTTTTGAGTAGGATGCCATCAACTGGACTCGAAGAATCTGGTAAAGTATCTGCTACATATGCAAAAGCGAGAAGGAATTTGAAAGTAGATTAAGAGAAAATACGTGTACCTATTGCCAGTTTTTCTTTGCCTATTTCGATGTCTTACTGTAGCCAGATTGTCACTTGTAGCAAGAAATGTGTTGACTGTCGTTGAACAAGTACTCTAATAACACTGCTAAAAGGTAATTCGTTCGCTTTCAGTGTTTTTGCCAACCCGTTCTTAGGCCAATACAGAGAAGAGGAGGTAAATCACGGATGACTACTAACTATTAGTGTAAATGGTTAAAGTACGAGGAAAGTAACTTCTGCTTGTTCCAGTACTTCGAAATGATTGTCACATACTATATTTGTTTTTAATGTCAACTTCCTCTTGAAAAGAGATTCTCGGCAAATCAAGAGATCTTGGAGAATTGAACTCTTAGTAGATTGATTACGGACTAGCATCTAGATTAGACCAAACATCCAATGATGCATTTGGAATAGAGTAGGAATGATAATGGATAGGATTCGGATGAGATTTTATATTATCCATTATATTCATTGGATATCCATCCTCATATTTATTAAAGGATATGATATCAACTATCATTATTAAATAAAAGCATATTATAATTAATATTATATTATATATATAATTAAAAAAAAATATGAAACATCTTTATAGCTTATTTTTAACATCAACAAAAATAATTTGTATGTTTCTATTTTAGAGAAAAAATAACTTTAATATATATATATATAGGGTCGGATATCGGTAGTCCCTCTATATCCTTTTTCATTCATATTGGATATCAGATCCTTTATCAGATTCGAAGGAAATTGTCATCCCTAGAATATAGTTGGGTAGGTCTTTCAAGCCCTGAGTAATTCCTCAAGTTATATGCAAACGATCATGTGCCAGACTATGGTTGCAGGTAGGGCAATGACCACTTGTAGTTCATCTCGAAGCATCACCTAGTCTCCACGGGGATGTCCAGTTGGTTAGAGTGTGACATATTTGCTAGAATGAAGTAGGGATCAATTCCCAGCGGGCTCATGTTTTTGAAAAAAAACTCCTCCCACCTCTTAGCAACTTTGTGATCGACTATAAGATGACTCTATGATTTACCTCACTTCATATAACTCAGGGATGAATTGTGAGAGATACCTGGGATGAATGTAATTATCTTTTTACTATAATCGAAGCATCATCTAACCTTACAAAATAATGATTAACAATAAAATCATAGCTAAAAATTTTACATTAATAAATTAAAAGAACTTTTAAAATTTATACTTTGAGATATACTCGAAAACATCTTAGGCAAGGAAATTATACATTTTTAAGTAACTCTGTACATCAACTAAAACCGACTAAGACCTTAAAAACCACTTATACAATTGAAGCTCAAGGAAATAAAGAGGAGTAAACCCAAATCACTAACATAAGTAAACAGAAAAAAGGTACATGAGATTTAATCTCGATTAAGAGTTCGATAATTTAGACAAGTCATCACAAACACTAGAATTCTAAGTTGGGATTTTATTTTAATATTGATCAACTCTTACTCTTATTCTACTTAATTATCATGATTTGTCCTTTATAAATAAATCCATTTAATTTTTAAATATTTATTATCATATTTTAGTATTAACTATTACTTTTAATCATCACCAAAAAACCTACTAATAAATTTACGGTAGAGGATATATCACGATATAATACTATTGTACAAATAAATATTAACCGTGGGCATCCTCGTTAGTGAAAGGTTAGACTTAATTTTTTAATTTTTTTTTCATCATTTATAATAACACTGTTTCACTAAATTTTTTCATGCAACAGTCAGTCCACCTCGAATGGTTAGTCTAAGGGATAAACTTAATTTACCTATGTATTACTAGATAATCTTGAGATAAACGTTTATAACATTAAAGAGGTGTACAAGTATAACCATACAAATTGACAATTTACTTAACCGCGTGAGCAGATTTCATTTTATTCATTTTATTTATCTAAGTTTCAAAATATCTCAATTGTGTACCGTATTCCTGACATACCCCTTCTCTTAAACTTTAAGATTCAATAGAATTTATAACAAACTCATTGTAAGGCCTAGAATAATGATGTTCACTAACTATTACTATAAACGAGTTCCAAAGACTCCCTTATTCAAAAATATTAAACTTTTGAATTTTTAAATGATGTAGATTTATTAGTCAATTTCAGATGAAAATAATTGATGGACCTAGAGAACTTCGAATCAATTTAAACTAAAACCAATATACTTTTGAAAACCTCCTTATATATATACACACCGCGGATCGCTGCGGACCTACCCTTGTGGTATGTCAATGTATTTTTTTTTAAATCAAAATTTTCTTGTGTCATTTTTTTCTTCCATAATGTAGCCTCGTCGCTGGTCACACCGACGGATTGCCCCAAGCCAGACTCAGGCCGGATCACAGTCGGATAACGCCGTATTGGATTGAGGCCAATTGCGGTTGGATTTCAACTGCAATATGGCCACGAACCGACCAAGGTCTGGCAGCAATCATGTCAGATTGCGATCGGAATCCGACCACAATTGGTTGTAATCCCAGGGTCTCTCAAGGTGTAGTTTGGATCGAGACAAACGACCGGATGTCTAGGCGCTGTATATATACTCTCATATCTAGAGTAGGCCTTGGGGTGGTCAAGGCGGAGCCGGCGCACAAGCCCCGACCTTCGGCAGACCCACTTTTTTTTAAAATATTATTTAAATATTTTTTAATAAATTCTTACAAAATGAGTTTATTAAAAATAATAATAATAATAATAATAATAAAAAGGGGATCCATTTTTTTTTGTAATTTTAATATATTTTTTAATAGTAAATGATAACATAATATTTACAGTTTGGAAAAAAAGGAAGGATCTAAATATAAATTTTAAAATATTATGGAATTTTTTATAAAAGTGTCAAATAAAAAGAAAAATACGGACGAACAGTAGAGCGAACCTTTTCTTCACTGACCTTTGCCTATTTGTATTTCTGTAAACCTTAAAATCCCTTAATATAAAGTTAGTTTATATGTTCTATTAATAATATTATTTTTATAGGATCGATTTTATTATTTTTTTTATGAATACAAAGATATTTTTTTTTTTTTACATCAGACCTTTCAGAATCTAGGATCAACCCTGCTCATATCTAAATTTAATTGCATAAATTGAGAGAGATAAATTTTTGAATGGGTAGAATAAATAATTGAAGATAAGCTCTCAATTTAATTAGTTATTCTCAATTTATATTATCAAATTTAGATACTGTAGCATAGATATAT
>JBAMIE010000029.1:2076760-2092023 GCA_037177295.1 Kaempferia parviflora | reverse complement strand
ATATCATAAATATAATGCAAGAAATGATCATGTGATTCTTATTTCAAAATAAAGATGTCTATACAAAAGGCTAGGCTTTTCAGTATATATCCCAACACTATTCGCTACGAAGTCTTCTTGTTCCTTTTTGGTCCATTGGAACTCTTCTTTTTCGGCTCCTTGTTGATCTTTGGGGACTACAAAACCATATTTAATTATTAAAAATATTTCAAAGTCAATTTTGAAAAATACCTCCATACATTTCTTCTAGATCACGAATTCTTCCTCGAATTTTGGCAGGTAGATGTTCGGTCCGACCATCATTTTGTTGTTTTAGTCGGCGATTAGTCCTACTGAGGCGTCCGAGCTCTAATACCAATTGATGGTCTCATGCAACCGACAAGAGGGGGGTGAATTGCCTGCAAGTATAGAAATACTTTTCTCGATCTTTATGACTTGATTAAAAACACACTTAAACAAAATTAAAAAGAAATGAAAGAATAGTACGAGATACAAGAAGATTTACTTGGTTATAATCGGGAAGATTGTTAATCTAAGGAAGATAAAGCTCAGTATAATGAATCTCCTTCTCAAACAAAACGTCCGAGGCCGAGAAGCCTTATTCATGGAAATTAATGCTAGGAAACTTTAACGCTCAAATAGAAGATCATACAATTGTGTTGTGTTAAAAACAAGTTGAACCAGAGCTTTATTTGAAAGCTAACATGACACTTTCTGAGCCCCTAGACCCGTTCCGGGTGCCCCCAAGTGGATGCCATTATCCATCTTGGCAACGACTCTTCAATGGGTTTCAGATAAAATTTTATCTACTTTCGGGCACCCGGACCACGCTGAATAATGGCTACTCGACGAAACCCACCCCAGCACCCAGGGGTGTCTGGGTGTCTAGACTAGGTCTGGGCACCCCGGGCAAGGAAAAATCAACATCATGTTGACTTTGTCTCTGGTTGACTCTGATCGGTTCCGGTCACTTAGGTGATCTCGGACATCTGGAATATGGCTCACCCAAACCCATTTTCCATTCTTCTCGGGTGGATTTCCTCCCTAGCTTTTCGTCCCTCAGACTACCTCAAGCATCCTTCTCGTTCTACTGGTGTACTCTTTTGTAGCTTGTCGTCTCTCAGATACGCCGAGCCCATTGACTCGCTTCCCGCGCCATCCTTTTTTGTCCGCATCATCTTTCGCTCAACTTCTTATGTTCCTAAGCTTCTGCACACTTAGACACAAAGTTAAAATCCAACAGGATCTAACCTAACTTAGTTGATCACATCAAAACCATCTTGGGGTACTAACAATCAGAAATAAGAGCAATGAATTTATCCCGACAAAACAATTATCGGATGGCGGATGTGTATCAACTATCGGAAGTTAAATAAAGAAAATAGGAAGGATCACTTCCCTCTTACTTTATTGATCAAATACTTGAGAGACTTGTTAAACATTCTTATTTCTATTATTTAGATGGGTATTCTAAATTTTACCAAATTCCAATACATCCTCATCATCAAGTGAAAACCCTTTCACCTGCCCATATGGAACCTATGCATATCAACGGATATCTTTTGATTTGTGTAATGCCCCAGCCACTTTTCAATATTGTATAATGACAATCTTCTTTGATTTAACAGAAGACATTAAGGAAGTTTTTATAGATAATTTTTCAGTATATGGGACCGACTTTGACACATGCCTATTTAATCTGTCTAGAGTTCTACAAAGATGCAAAGAAGTGAATTTGATCTTTAATTGGGAGAAGTGGCATTTCATGGTAAAAGAAGAAATTGCTTTCGGACACAAAATTTCTAAATATGGAATTGAAGTCGACCGGTCAAAGGTGAAAGCCATTGAGAAACTTCCCCCAACAACCAATGTGAAGGGTATAAGAAGCTTTTTGAGGGGCATGCTGGATTTTATCGACTGTTTATAAAGGACTTCTAAAAAAATTTTAAACCGTTAACTAATCTTCTGATAAAGGATGCAGAATTTTACTTTGACAAAGATTGCTTAGAAGCCTTGAAAGAATCAAGAAAGCTCTTATTATAGTTTGAATAATTCAGGCACCTAACTTAGAACTTCCATTCAAGGTTATATATGATGTTAGGGATTTCGCTATAGGAGCAGTGTTGGGGCAAAGGAAGAATAGCAAGTTGTATGCCATCCATTATGCTAGCAAAATCTTAGACAGTGCCCAGATCAATTACGACACTACAGAAAAGGAGCTATTGGTAGTGATATTTGCATTCGACAAGTTTAGGTTATATTTGGTGGGTTTAAAAGTAATAGTCTACACGGATCATGCTGCCATACAATATTTGCTTAGTAAGAAGGATGCTAAATCACGATCCATTAGATGGATTTTGCTTCTTAAAGAGTTCAATCTAGAAATCCAAGACAAGAAACGGGTAGACAATGTAATAGTTAATCATTTGTCTAGAATATGGCAAGATGGGCAAGAAAATTCAAAGAATGCTTCACCTATAAATGATGTTTTCCCGGATGAGCATCTTTTGTTCATATCTAACACAACTACACTATGGTTTGCATATATAGTAAATTATTTAGCTGGTACGATTATTCCACCAAATCTTACTACTTCTCAACAAAGAAAGAAGTTCTTTATTGTCATCAAGTACTATGTTGGGACGAATCACTCCTCTATAAAAAAAATGTGGTGATGTGATCTATTGAAGGTGTGTACCCAAGGAGGAAATCAAGGACATTATTTCACTGTCATTCATCATCTTATGGGGGAGATCTAGGGACTTTAAAGACAACTGCTAAGATCCTTGAAGCTCGATTATTTTGGCCATATTAATTCAGAGATGCACGGGAATATGTTCAAACATGTGATCGATGTCAGAAAATTAGAAATATCACGAGGCGACATGAGATGCCATTGAATTACATCTATGGAGTTGAATTTTTCAACATTTGGGGGATAGATTTCATGGGACCTTTTCCATCATCATGTAGAAATAACTACATTCTAATGACAGTTGATTATGTGTCTAAATGAGCGGAGGTTATAGTCTCCCTACTTGTGATGCCAGAACTGTCATACGGATGTTCAAAAAAAATTATCTTTTCACGATTTGGTACCCCAAGGTAGTTATAAGTGATGGTGGATCTCACTTTATTGAAAGGCATTTGAAAATCTACTCAAGAAATATGAGGTTAGTCATAAAGTTACAACACTGTATCATCCATAAACTAGCAGACAAGTGAAAATTTCTAGTAGAGAGATCAAAGCAATTTTAGAGAAGACAATGTCCACATCCAAGAAGGATTGATCTCTAAAATTAGAAGACATTGCACATATCAAGTCCATGTTGGGTCCGATATGATTTATACCAGGTCCAACGTGAAAGTTTTTGCCCATTATTCCTTAATACATTTTAACACCTCCAAGAAATAAAAATAAACAATAACTAATATATTTGAACTCCATGTAACCTTAAAAATCTATAGGCACTGAAGTGGATGCAATCAGAAGTCTCTGGTCCATTAGTGGATATGCTATCTATTATTTATTTTGACTTTCTAAATGTATTAAAATGTTATCAAAAAATCAACTAAATCCTAAACATCGTGGGCCTGATATGATTTACATATCAGACCCACTTTATGCATGCACATATGCAAAAAAGAGAGAGGAAAGAGAGGAGAGTAGAAGAAAAATAAGAGAGAGAGAGAAAAAGGTAGAGAAAAGAAAAAAAGTCAGATTTGTTGGAGGATAAAATGAGAAATACATTTGAAAAGATGTGTCCTTTGCTAAATACCAAATTAGTGTGCACCATTTGATAAATTCAGAAGCCTATGTGCACCTTTTGATAAATTGTCGTAAATTAGAAAAAGATTTTTTTTTTAAACTAACAAAAGTAAATACTTGCCTCTTTGATAGATTTTAAAAATAGTATACATCCTTGCCTCTTTGAGTATTCCGTAATTTAGATGGGTTTTTTCAGTAAAATGACAAATATTTTTCATCACATTCCATCCCTTCTTTATATCCACGTAAACAAAGAAGTAAACGTTCACATGATGACGGGCATTTGCCGATTCTTGCTGGAGAAAAATTGGCGGGAGGTCCGATCCGTGTTCGCGCTTCTCCCGAGCACGACTATCCCACATCACCGCCTCAGTTACCAGGGGGCCGCCTGCTTCTCCTCGCCTTCTACCGACAACGTCTTCGAGATGGAGCAAGTTCTCAAGGCAAGTAACCGGAACCTTATCGTTTCGCCTCTCGCAGTGGCATGAAGAAATGCTTTGAAACCCTAACTCCCTGTTGCTTCCGATCGCTCCTTTAAATGCCCCGTTTGGTTGTTTTTCCCCTGATGTTTTACTTTCTCGAGAAAATTGACCTGATCCAGTTGTCCCTTTGTTTTGCGTCTCGATTGATTTATCTGTGATTATTGAACGCAGAAACACTTTGGCTACTCTCAGTTTCGGGCTCACCAGAAGGAGATTATAGAGAAAATCTTAGATGGAAGAGATTGCTTGGTGGTCATGACTACAGGAAGTGGGAAGTCTTTATGGTATCTCAGAAGTCTGTTATGTTTGCACGGCAATTTAAATGTTTCATGTGCTTGTGGACGATATGTTTATTGATTTGTCACTATGGAATTCATACTGCAAGCACCGAAAGCATATCAACATAGCATCATAAGTTACTAAAATGGTAGGCTGAAACACTAATGCGCTTGAGATTTTAAATCTTACTTAATACTATATCTTAAATGCGATTTTAAAGTTGAAAAGCTGGGAAAATACTGTAAGTTGATCCATTCAAAAGAAAAGGGCCCTAACGACCATTATCATCTCGATACAAAATGCTTGGTATTTAGTCATGCTATTCCATGTGATCGTATTTCACTTTTTGATTGTTTCTAACTGTGTTCCAGTCACAATGATGCTGAGAAGGTTTCTTATAATTTCCTCTTTCATACAAATGTTGCTAAAGAACCATGCAATTCAGTTTTTTTTTATTAATATGTGTTTGATTATTTACTTTTACAGTTACCAAATCCCTTCACTAGTAACAAGAAAGACTGCTGTCGTGATAAGTCCTCTCTTATCCTTAATGCAAGACCAGGCATGTAGTTATTTGTTGTTTTCATACTTCACTTGCTAGTATGAGGGCACTTTCAAATGGTATGAAAGTGCAATGTTTATGCTTATTGATCTTGATAAACTGTTAAATTTAATAGGTCATGAGTTTAAAGCAACGAGGAATCAAAGGTGAATATCTTGGAAGTACTCAAACTGATAAATCAGCGCTGTCTCATGCTGAAAGTGGTAACTATGATGTTTTGTACATGACTCCAGAAAAGGCTTGCACGCTTCCTTCAAGGTGAAATTCTATGAAGTTATTATGTATTGCCAAAATATGGTTGCTTGTTTCGCTGTTATGGTACGAATGCTCTAAGTGGTATTCACAGAATCATCCACAAACACATTATAGCTAGTCCTGGACCTCAACAAATTACTCGAAGATATAACCTTAAGTTCTTTATTAAGTTTCTCATACTTCTGTTGATGACAAGTAACAACTGGATTTAGGAGCGTACATGTGTTTGTTCTCTTAACAATTCAAGCTACTCTGGTTTTAATGTTAATGGAAAGTAGAAAAAGAGCATAGGAATTATTGTGATGATAAATTATCGTGATGATAAATTATCATCAAATTTTTGTATGCAATTTCATAAGTAGTTTCTTTGGATTTGTATCTCAATATTGTTACTTGAGAAGTTCCAACAAACCTTTTCGTAAGGTTGTCCTACAAAAGGTCACGAATAGTCGTTAGATTAATTAGGACGAAATTAGAATTTATTTCCTAAGTAGCCCCTTCTAAGATACATAAGTTTGTCAACAATGAACACTCAATTTTTTGTTTTGAGAAATCGACATCTCATAAAGATCGAGAACATCAAAACATGTTTAATGAAATTAGCTATTGATTATTAAATTACATTAGGAAATGAATAAAATTTATCAAAATTTGATCAAATTTAAAGTATAAATATATGAAGTTTAGTTAACTTTGGTAACACCAGTGACTTTGAAAAACATGACCAATTTAGCCTTTTGCTTAACCTCAACTTGAGTTCGTCCATGATTAACGTAAAAAGATGGAGATTTATAGTTGATCCTTGATGTAACCCTATTTTTATGAGAAATGTTTTAGTTAATTTGCTAGAAGTCTTGTGATATATTCTTATGTATATCTTTAATTAATTCAATATACGCTGAGCTAACATTCTATAATTCTTCATATAATTTTCCTTGAGACTCTATTATAAGCTTTTTAAGTCTTACTTTTATCCCGATACTTTTCAATTAATTGTCTGAGAAGATGTATAACTTCTATTGTCGATATTCCAGATATAAATCAAAATTGATTTTTAGTGGTCTCCTTTGTCTTTTTTTTTTTTTTCCATTTTTTCCATTATTCTTTTCTAAAATATTATAGTATAACTTATTAGTTTAATATCCTTATAGTTTGCACAATTTTATACGTCTCATTTGTTCTTACATAAGGGAACTAGAGTACTTACTCTCCATTTATCATACATTTTTTTCATTTTCAATATCAGATTGAATACTTTGTAAGTCATTCAATCATTATTTTCCTAGGTACTTATAACTTTATCAGAATATCATTTGGTCCATTTACTTTTTCATTTTGCATCTTATTTAAAATTTATTCGACTTCTGAAGTTTGATTTGACTTGAATATGACATGAGATAAAATGACATTAAATTTGAAAATGATGGTTAAGAGTAGACTCCGTGATCAAGAGGAAGGGTACCATTAAAAAAAAAATCTTGGTGGTGGAATGAAAAAAATAAAAGAGAAAGTTATGGAAACCAAGCAACCTATAAGTTATCCTACATTTGTAAGAATGAAGGAAATTAAAAAAGAATACAATGGCCAAGAAAGCACTAACTGAAGCCAAGAATGAAACTTTCAAATGCTTGTATCAACCACAGGATGCAAAACAAGGGGAAAGGGACATCTATATAATAGCTAAAGCAAGACATAGAAAAATAAGAGATCTCACCCAAATAAAATGCATTAAAGATGAATCTAATAGGATATTAGTAAAGGCTGAGGAAATAAATAAGCTATGGAAGAAATATTTTCATTATCATTTTAATGAAGACTTAAGAAATTTAAACAAGTTAGAGTATAAAATTTTAAAATTTTCACAGTGAATTTAAATTTAAAAAGTAGAATGTGTTAATTGGAAAATAATTAAACCGATGATATTCCAATAGATGTATGAAAGTGTCTAGGGAAGTAGGGTATTGGATGACTTACAAAGTTATTAACTTGAAAATGCTTGATTTGAAGAGGGTAAATACTTTAGTCCACCTGTATAAAAACAAAGAAGACATAAAATTGGGTGAATTATAAGAACATTAAGCTAATGAGCTATATTATGAAACTTTAGGAAAGGGTGATAACAAAATTTAAAGGAGTGCAAGGTGACTTAAAATCAATTTTGATTCATGTCTGAAACGTTGATGATAAAAGCTTTCCATCTTACAAGAAATCGGAAAGTATTCGGAAAAGAAGATTTACACATAATATTCATTGACTTGGGCAAACACTTATGAGATAGTTACAATAAAAATTATGTGAAAAATTCTAAAAACAAAGGTGATAATGTAGTGAATATTGAACAATTAAATCTATGTATGAGAATATAATGACAAGAGTGAAGACTCCATATTAGCTAAGACGTTGCTTTTAAAGATAAGGTTAAATAAAAGTTTAACTCTAAGTTTTTTTTGCACGTCATAAATGAACTTACACATTCAATGCACATTATGATGTTGCATGTTGTTTGGAGATGTCATTGTTTTGATTAATAAGACACATGAAGAAGTACATTCTAAGCTCAAACTATGGAAGAAAACACTAAAAATAAAATCTTTTAGGCTTAATGAAAACAGAATATATGAAATTTTAATTTAGTAGTAATAGACTTAGCAATGCAATTATTAAGATAGGAGATGACGAATTACAGAGCTTTAAGTATTTAGAATCATTTCAACAAAAGGATGGTAGGGTTGATAGAGATGTTTTGCATAGGATACAAAAATGATGAATTACGTGGAGAAGGATGGCATGTATCTAGGTTCCTTGAGCTTGTGACGATGGCATGGAGGAGAGCCTTCTATGATGTGGGGGATGATGTGAACTAGTTGCCTGTTGAGTTGGAGTCATGCTTTAACACCATATAGATAAGAAAGGATAGAGTTCTGTGTCAATATGTATATAAAATTCATGATTGTAACATTACATTCAAACCCTTGTAACATATGTATTTACAAATAGGTCCCTTTAATTGCATTATGGCCCTGCCAGTTAATTTCTAACTGCTCTCACCCACCCTTGTCTCATGTATATTCCTGTCTCTTATTTCTTGTATTGGTTGTCAGGCCACTGGCTTTCCATTTTTGCTGAAATGAATAAGAAAGTTCAAGTTGATGATCTATAAGTCACAATTTAGAGTCTAACTTGTATCATTCATTCTATAGATAACAAATTGTTATGAGCCCACATTTCATGTCACTGACAACTATGTGATCCAATCTTGGTGGGATAGCTTGAGGAAGGTTTTGCATGTTTTCCCAGTGGCAGCTGGTGAACAACTTGGGGTAAAACTGGCTAAACCATAATTTACTGTTTGCAACAGCGACCACACACAACTCTTCTGTTTCTGCTTCCTATGTCAGGCAGCAACATCATCAACATCCTTTATACTTTCTCTTATCTTGCACCTCCTCATCCTCTTCATCACTGTAGTAGTTCATCACAATTGACCTATGCTGACCTATCCTGTGCAACAACAACAATCATCTTCTGTACAAAACCATCTTGACAGGCAATTGAAATGGGTTTTAGATTGGTATTTTAAATCCTAGTACAAGATCTACTCAAAAAGATTAATTATGGGTGATTATACCAAACACAGAGAAAACACAGGACAACTAATAAGCCATTTCTGGTTCCCAATAATAGAACTTTACACTGATAATGTGATATATGATTAGGCATCCACCTGTCCTGAAAGGTTAAGCCCTTGGTAAATAGCTTAAATCCTTTTTATGGATTAAGAGAAGAAAATGGAGGATATCTTTAGTTGCTTACCATCTTTTTAGTTCGTATTTTTTCTGTATCTGCAGATTTAAATAATACTAGGTTAATTTATGTCTTAGAGTTTTGAATTTCTTTGCAGTTTCTGGTCAAGGTTGCTGAAAGTTGGGATTTGTTTGCTGGCTGTTGATGAAGCACATTGCATATCAGAGTGGGGTCACGATTTCAGGTTATTTCTAATTTATTCTATGTCAATTTAACTACTTCTGACTTGTACTAATAGGCATTTATAAGTAAATATGCTTTATCAAACTTCTGCAAGTTAATGTTGATGTCTCTCCATAATACAATTCCATGTTTTCGGATTCTGAATTTTGGAATTTTATAGTTATTAGTTTCTACTTTGTTTTCCTGATTATACAATTTTTGCTTTATTTTAACATATGGATAAAATTAGAATTCGTGTGTACCTAAATGTGCGAGAATGAAGCGGATGACTGAGGGGGTGCTTGGTAGGCAGGTTTAGGAGGCTAGAATGAGAATGAAAGCTGCTTCATTCCCATTCCCGATGCTTGGTAGACAGGAATCGAAATCAAAATATGGGTTTGATACTTTCAATTTCATAACCCAACCCCTCCTAGGTTATCGCTAAACTCATTCCCCCCTCAATCAAACCCATTTCCATTCCCATTACCAAATATATACCAAGCGCCCCTTGAATGATTTATCTCCTTCATATCTTTAAGGGACAAGTAGTACTTTCAAGTATCAAGTTATATATTTGGAACTTGATTTCATTACACATTTTAAATTGTAATAAATTTTACATTTCTAACAGAGTTTACATTCAATGAATATATATATCTTTACGTGTAGGAACAGTTTCACCTTGCAAGTTCAGAATGCATCAACCTAATGTGAACATCTTAAGTTATTTTATTAATTCTTTTTAACCTGACTACTACTTTGATCACGTTTGTGCCATCTCATGTGACGGAGGAGGCAAATTTATAATTAGATTGTTCCCTTGATTTCCATTCACATCTATCCTGATTATTAGTGCTATTTGATCAGTCCCCAGGTATTCAATAAAGATAATTTATAGGTTTTTTGGTTGGAATTGAGCATCAAAAGTTGTTCTCTCTTCAAGTGGCCAATCCACTTGTTGAAATCCTTGTGACAGTTATGATAGTTTTTGCTTGATTGGTTGTTTAGAAATGGACATCATAACTTGTCTTTTTTCCTATTTCGCTGGACCAAAAAGGATTTGCAGAGTTGATTGGTAGATTATAGTGCATTTAGCTGTATAGCCTAACAAAAGTAAGATAAGTGGTGAATTTAAGATAATTGATTTTACTCTAGCAACTTAGGAAGGGAAAACCTTTAACCTGTAATCTGGGCTTCCTTGAATAATAGGCTGCAGTATCTTGAGTGGAACTGCTTCAAAGTCATTTTCATAACATTTCATATCACCCAACTCTACAAAAAAAAAAAAAAAAAATCCAAGTCATTCTTCAATAAAACACAATCAATTTGCTCCTCATGTTCTTAAACAATTGCTTAACAGACCAATCAAAATCAAATCAAACTTGATAGCTAAAGATGAGTAGTTGAAAAAAATCCTATCTACTTACTAATGCAACACAAGAAGAGAGATTGAGTATTGGAAAGATCGTGGAGTAGGAATCTAGAATAAGAGAATTCTTAGAGACTCAATTTCTATTCTATATCCCAACATTGAAGCAACATACATATTTACACATAGGAAACACAAAGGTTTCATAAAAGACTCATAAAAACTCACATAGGAAACATACACAACAACAATCAAGTCTTATTCCACTAGGTGGGGTCAACTATATGGATCCTTCTACGCCATTGTGCTATCCCCTATTATATCATTATTTATATTTAAATAAATTTTATCTTATTTTATTGTTGCTAACTAAATTTTTTTTTGTCTTGTTTGATGTGCACATTTGTCATAGTTTCACATCGCTTAATTGAGCATTTATTGGTCATTTAAATACATGTCCGTATCATCTTAAATGTCTCTTGGAGTTTTTCCTCAATAAGTGCAACCCGACTTTCTTTCTAATATTTTATATGGCGCACATCCACCTTAGAATCCTTATCCCCGCAACTCTTATTTTCTACTCATGTTCTTGAGTCATAGTCCAACATTCATCTCCAAATAATATAACGGGCCTAACTCCCATTTTGTAAAATTTTTCAATAAGTTAGATGTATTTTACGATCACAAAGAACATCTGACACTCTTCTGTTTTAACCCTCCTGCTTGTATTCTATGAAAGACATCTCTCTCAATCCTTCCATCCTTTTGCAAAAATAATTCTAAATACTTAAAGTGCTTACCCCTCCTATGATTAGATATTTTTTTTTCGGATTGAATAACTTTGTAAGTCATTCAATACTTTATTTCCTTGGCACTTCTATATTTTTATCGAAATATTTTCTGTTTAATTACTTTTCCATTGTGTATCCTATTTAAAACTTGTTTGACTTTTGAAGTTTGAATTTTATAATAAAAATTTAAAATTTTATACTCATTTAACCTGCTTAAATTACTACTATTTTAAGTTGATCACCTAAAGCTTCATTAAAAAGTTGATGAAAATATCTTTTTGATTACTCTTTTATTTCCTTATCATTTAATAATACCCCATTGCATTCATTTTTTATATCTTTTATCTTCCTCTTTTTCACTTCAACTATTATACAAATGTCACTTTTTTTTATATTCAATTTTTGATAAAGCGTATAACAGTTTCATTCTTGTCTCTTTTATTGGTTACTGTATACTTTTTAAAGTTTTTCTCATTCTTATAAGCCTATAATATCTTATAGGCTATTCATTTTTCCTTTATTTTCTTTTGTATTTTCTCATTCCACTACTAAGAGTTTTTTACATGTGGTGCACGTCCTTTTGACTCACCAAGTACACTCTTGGCTACTATTTTTAACTTTGATACCATCTTATTCCATGTCATATTCGAGTCGTCGTGTATTTATCCTAATATTTGTACTCTACCCTCTTGTTAAATATGTTTTTCTTTCCATCCTTCAACTTTCACTACTTAATTCTAGGAGTTGTATATATTTTTCTTTTATTGATACTATGCTTGAGGTGTATATCTAACACTACTAATTTATATAGGGTAGGGATGACTTTGCAATCTTTATAAATTTTTCAATATTTCTTCCTAACATAAGAAAGTTAATTTACGATTTATTATTTTCACTTTTGACATGACCAAGTGTTCTATTTTTTTTTAAATGTATTAATCATATGCTATCGCAAAATTAAATAAAATTTTCCCTTCATTTTTTGTTCCAAATCTAAACCCCTGTGCACCTGATCATATTCTTCATTTTTTTATTCTTACATATCCATTTTGAGCTATTAAAATCATTTCGGTTGGTGAAATATTTTGTAAATACGTTGTCGTCCTAAAATTTAAATTTGGTGTGTTCATCTAAATCTACTTAGGTGCAATAATGCTAATTACATTAATAGTTTCTTTCGCCACTAGATTTCATGTTCCAAATCTTAGACAATTAGTTTAACTATAATATTTGTTCTTATCCAACCTATTGTGAGAACTTTTACCTATTGTGAGACGCCACAGTTGGACCCTGCAACGCGTTCCTTTCGGAGAACATCATAGCATTAACACAATAGTTTGATGAATCAATTCATTGAATATTTGCCTGAAAGTCTACGCTGCCTTCTTTAATTGATGCTTCAAATTTTCCAAGCATTAATTTTTTGTTCACTTTTGACTTTCAAACTTCGACTTTAACCCTTGGAATTGTAAACTTTATTTGCTAAATAGACTCATCATTTTCTAAAGTATGTCAAATTAAAAGTTGAGCTTTGGTTTTTTTTTGTGTTTATAAACTTTTAATAGAGATTGCCACATGTCTCCATCACTTACCAAAGAAATAAGAGCATTTTTAACTTTCTCTATGATCTCTTGCTAGAGTGGCACGTCACATGCATTAACAGTAAAATTATTTAGTAAAGAATACAAGATAAGAAAGGTGCAATGTACCAGGTTATGAAAGAGAGTCCATCTTCATTCAGCAGAGGAAGTGACCTCTGGGCAATGAAGTAGCAATCAAGAAAATGGGAAAATTGAAAGCCACCAGATAGTGACTTTACGATTTAATCATCTCCGGTGAGGGGGGGGGGGGGGGTGCCGAAGGTTTGCTGGATTCTTCATCACCGGTGACCGTGGATGAGGTGGAGAGGGTGTGGGAGCACAACCTCGACGTGGAAGAAAGGGGGCAGTCCCTGATGAAACAGGCCTGCTTCATCACTAGAGTTCCGGGTTGCTTCGTCACGCCAAGGAACTCCACCTCGAGTTGCTGAGAGCACGGCAACGGTGTTCGCCGGAAAGGTGCAAGGGACCCAAGGAATGAAGTCTTGGAGTGGCTGAAACTCAGCCAAAGAGAAGCTGCGGCGTGAGTTCGCAGCAACTCCCATCTCCGGCCATCGGAGGAGATGGACAGACTATGCTGGCTGCTGCCATGGCCGGTGCTTGCTGTCCAGCATGGCGAGGCCCTCATTTTGCCACCCCATGGCCCCACCCCCCGTTCTGGCTTCTTTCTCCTTGGTGGTGAGCTTTGGCTTGTACATGGACGGAGGCTTGAGCTAGGAGGAAGGAACGACGGCATGAACACCCACCCGGCTCACTGGTCCTCACTGGTTTCTTCTGGCCCTTGTTGCTGCTGGTGGAGCTGCACGCCAGCACTGATGACAGCGTCTCCAGCGATGGTATAAAAGTGGCGGTGATGCTCCGACTGGTGATGATATGTAGTGGATTCCATGACTGCTGGACATTCACTAGTTGGAGAGGAAGCAGGGCATACTGCTACTGCTGATCTGCACAAACAGAAGTCCCTTTTTATGCTTGCTGGAGGATCACCGGAGCTCCTGTGGCTTGCCGGAGCTGAGGAAGAAGACTGACATGTGCTGGGCATGCACACGGTCAGCGAGGTGGGCTGGGGAAGCATGCCAAATGGAGGGAGATTTGAATTTCAAATTCAAATTCTCCTTCCAAAATTGGCTGCTACTTTGGAGCCAAAATCAGCGGGCTTGAGCTTAGCAGATTGGGCCAACCATACCGAACTGGAGTCTCCAAATTTGGCCGGGTCTCGGACTGTGGCTTGAATCCAAAACCCACAAGCTTGCCGGGCCTAGGGCTGCTGTGGTTTGAGGCTGCAGCAACCCCCATCTTCAGCTACCAAGGAGTGGGCTGCTCTCCTCTTGGGGGGTTGTTGATGGTCTAGCTTTACAAGCTGAGCTGATTGACCTTGGAGGCTTTTGGGCCTTCTCTGACAGCTCACATACTGGTTGAGGGCCACTTGCTACGTGGGATGGTTGATGTTGTTGCATGATGGCTTGCCCTCAGTTATGTGGGATGGTGGATATTGGTGTATGAACTTGATTGGACTTCCTCAACCCTGATTGTACCTTTTTCTTGGATATAATACATTTTTACTTATCCAAAACAAACGGAGAAGGAAATTTTAACAAAAGTACGAAAGATAACTACTGTTGAAGCAATTCATATCAGTGAAAGTGATAAGCAAATGAAAGACATCTTAAAAAAAAATTCAGACATAAAGAATACTAGCGATTGTCTGCTAATTGACAGTTGGTGATGATTGGGTAATTATTGTTTGTTATTTAATAGAGGTTGGCCCCTAGAATGCCTGATGATAGGTCTACAATCTACATATCATCCAAGAGAAAAACTAGTCCTAATCTATTTTGCCTTTCAGTGGAGAAAAGATATGATTTGGACAAATTAAATAAAAAAATGTTTTTCTTTGCTAATTAAGGTTCATGGTAAAGATATGACTGTCTCACAGCATGTCATATACAGATTTTGCCTCTCATGTGTTATTGGACAAATAAACAATCTTTCATGTTTTCTAGCTAATCTTTTCTTTTAGTATGCCAATGGATCTGCTCAAATAGTGGTATTAGAGCCTATATTTTGTTTCCTTATCTCCTGATTGCAGAACTCGATGTAAACTATTATTTGTGCTTATTATCGGTATATATTAGTTAATATATATTTATCTATATATATTAACTAATATATCTTGTTAATTAGGTAGTTGT